>JAKOGI010000405.1:92500-310000 GCA_029747015.1 Carnegiea gigantea | reverse complement strand
AAACCTCTTCCTCCAAATCACCATGCAGAAAGGCATTATTCACGTCCATCTGATGGAGCTCCCAACCCTTTGCAATAGCCACTGCTAGAAAGCATCGAACACTCACCATTTTGGCTACCGGTACAAAGGTTTCATGATAGTCAAATCCTGCAATCTGTTCGTCTCCTCGTATCACAAGACGTGCCTTATAGCGCTCAACTGTCCTATCAGAGTTGTACTTGACTCTATATACCCATTTACAGTTTATGGGTTTCTTGTTGGGGGGTAAGTCTTCAATTGTCCAAGTCTTATTGATCTCGAGAGCTTCAATTTCCTTGGCCATAGCCTCTCTCCACTTGACATCTTTCACAGCCTCATGAAAGTACCTGGGCTCAACTATTTTGGTAATAGCAGTAAGATAATTTTTATGCGCAGTTGAGAATTTTGCACAAGTAATATAATTTGCCACGGGATAAGGTTTACCTGAAGAGACCTTTTGTAATGGGTTAGAAGAAGGGGGGTCTTTTGTACCAGTAGCATAACATAAATAATCTTCTAAGTGTTTTGGAGCCTTCCTGCTGCGCTGACTTCGGCCCAAATTCTCTTCTGCTTGGAGTCCATTGCTCCCTCTCTCTACTAACACGCTGGGCCCTTCAGTCAAAGACTCAGCACCAGGCCCATCACTCCTATGGCCCTCAGCATTCCCGTTTCTTTGGGCATATCCAGGCCCCGCATTGTTCTCCTCGGTTTCTTGGTCTTCCGTGGACTCAACATCTTGGGCCACTAATTCTCTTTTATTTTTGGACGCTGGTGGCCCAGACTCTACCCTTATTAACACTTCACGGTCTTCTTCAAAATCGAATGGCACTCCCATGTTCTGCCAAACTTTGGTTTCTTTTTCTCCTTGAGCACAAAATGGAAATATATCTTCATGAAAGATGATGTCTCGGCTCAGAAATAGCTCGTTCGTTTCTAGGTCATAGACTTTCCATCCTCTTTTGGCAAAGGGATAGCCTACAAAGACACATCTTCTACTACGCTCACTGAATTTGTCCTTCTGTCTTTGATTTCGGTGAACATAGCATAAAGAGCCAAATACTTTGATATGCTCATAAGTAGGCTTGGCTTGGAAAAGTATCTCATAAGGAGTCTTTCCATTCAGGGTCGATGCAGGAGTTCTATTGATTAGGTATGCTGCTGTTAAAACACATTCTCCCCAAAACTCTAACGGTAGGTTAGCCTGAAAACGAAGAGCCCTAGCGACGTTCAGGATGTGTCGATTCTTTCTTTCAACTCTACCATTCTGTTGGGGGGTGTCAGTACAACTGGTTTGATGTATTATACCTTCGTCCCCATAGAATTGCTTCATAGGTGCTGAAGTGAACTCTGCCCCATTATCACTCCTTATGACTTTAACACACTTACCAAATTGAGTCTTGATCATCAAACAAAAATTCTTAAGCAATTTAGGGGCTTCACTCTTTTCTTTCATCAGGAATACCCAAGTACCACGACTAGCATCATCAACAATAGCTAAGAAATAGTGTGCCCCACACAAAGACTTAACTCGATACGCACCCCAAATATCACAATGTATTAAGTCAAAACAATCTGAAGCTTTATTATTGCTAATGGGAAAAGACATACGAGTTTGTTTGGCTCTAAAACATGCATCACAAATATCCATACTCTTATTATTAAGATCTCTAATGCTACTTGATAATAGGGACATAACTTGTTGACTAGGGTGCCCAACCCGTCGGTGCCATAGCTCACAGGTGGTGACTTTGTTAACTTGAATACGTTCCGGTTGAATGTCCTTGAGGAAAAAGACCCCTCTTCTTTGTTCACCCACTCCAATCGGCCTCCTCGTAGAATGGTCCTGTATCACGCATAATTTATGAGTGAAGATTACTGTGCAAAATAGCTCATTTATAAGTTACGCAATAGAAATTAAGTTGCAATTTAAATCAGGCACGTATAAAACATCACGAAGAATAATATTGGAGTTGAGTTGAACCATTCCACGCTTAGTGGCTATGCTATGTTGACCATTGGGCATGCTGACAATAATAGGATGGTCATCATACGTTTGTGCTAACTTACTCAACTCTCCGATCATATGGAACGAAGCTCCACTATCTAACAGCCATTCACTTGTACCTGATAACTTGTCACTACCAGCTTTCGGGGTCTCAATAAGAGTTAATAGCTTTTGTAATTGTTCAGCGGAAAGCCCAGGCACACT
The DNA here is from genome assembly GCA_029747015.1 of Carnegiea gigantea. Lineage (NCBI taxonomy): Eukaryota > Viridiplantae > Streptophyta > Magnoliopsida > Caryophyllales > Cactaceae > Carnegiea > Carnegiea gigantea. The sequence goes on along the minus strand of JAKOGI010000405.1, from coordinate 307,773 downwards.
CGAACGTCCTCCATCAGCATCGTTCAGTCTTTGCTCTTCCGTTTCTGCCTGAACAGTATAGGCAACTCCAGCACTCCTTCCGCGCCCTGCTGTGCCACGACCACCTTGTCCCCCTCGTCCTCTGCCACGGCTGCGTCCTCCTCCTCGAATTACCCAGCCAGCCGGATAACCCACTAGTTCGAAACAGTTAGCCTCTTCGTGCCCTGTTTTCCCACAGTGATTACATGTGGGTCTTCCAGCCTGAAACTGTGTTGTCTTGGACGCATTGGTGGGGAATGCTACAACAGTCTCTGGCTTGCTCTCTCGTCGCATCATCATCTTTTTATGGCTTTCTTCTTGCAAAACAATATTGAAAATTTTATCAAGAGGGGGAAGTGGGTCTTGAGCCAGAATTTGCCCTCTGACCTGTGAATAGAGATCATCATTTAATCCCATCAGAAATTGATGAGTTTTATCTTCCTCATATATAGCAATAATTTGTTCTAAGGCTCCACACTTACAACCCTTGCACGAACATTTTGGAACCTTCGCATGATTATTTAACTCGTTCCATAAATTTGTTAGCTTTGAATAAAACTCTCCCACTTCAAGACTTCCTTGCTTGCAATCTGCTATTGCAGCTTTTAGTTGATGTATCTTTGGTGTATTGGCCACCGAGTATCTCTTTTTCAGATCATTCCACATAGCGTACGCAGTTTCTGAGTATGCCACAGTCATACGTAACTTTGGGTCAATAATATTGAGAAGCCATGAACATAGCATAGAATTTACCATGTCCCATGCATTGGCTTCGGAAAAATCCTCATCGCTTGTCTCTTCTGGACGCTTTAGGGTTCCTTCGATGAACCCTAGTTTGTTCTTTGCTTTTAGAGCCGTTCTTACAGCTATCTCCCACAAATCAAAATTCTTTCCGTCAAATATGACAGCTGTTATCAACACCCCTGGTCCTTCAGCTGGGTGTAGATAATATGGTGAATGTGGTTCAATCACAAATCCTTTCTTTTCTCCACTCATGACTGAAAAAATATGTGCTCTGATACCATGAAATAAAACAGTAGGGAAAGAGAAGAATTAATTTAGGAGGTTTGTGTAGAGAAGTTCTTCACCTACTTTTCTGCCGTGTACAACAAATTTATATACATCAGGAATTGATTCTAGCTTACCGCCTAAGACTCCTAGCCATACAAGAATTTAGGAATATTACCAATTCTAATTACACAAGGATAGGAAATAGAATAATACAAGGATAGAGAATGCAATTATTGCTCCTAATAATATACATCCGTGAATGTGGAGCTCTTAACTTTGCTTGTGGGACTAAAAATGGCTAAGCAAAAGGGTTTCACTCATTTAATCGTCCATATCGAATGAAGAATAGAGATTCAGAAGGCTTTGGAACCTATTAACCAAGTGCAAGTCCACTAACACAACATTAAGGAGTGCCAACAGCTAGTGCATAAGCCCATTTGAAATATTTCATTCTTGCGTTTGCTATTCGAAACTAACAGAACTATAAACCATGCTAATCTAAGGATTGAACAAAGTATTCCTTGTAATATTTTGGATTACCTCGTCTTTCTTCTCTCAATTTTACGTGAGGACATTTCCAGTATTAGTGTTCAATAAAATTCCTTAGGAACTCTTCTTCTGCCCTCACCAAAATAACGTAGTTTTCCCTCTTTATTCGTTACACTTTTTTTCCACATGTAAGAGCACTCGCAACTGAACACAAAATACAGGAACACGGGCCCCCACATGACCACTTGTCACCATATGAGAGGGGAGAGGGAGGTGTGCCACGCGGGGGAAAATGCCTGCCCGTGGCTCCCCGCAGGCTGCCTTTTGCCTTTTTTAAATTTTTTTTTGTTTTTTTTTTGGAGGTAGGTATATAATTTTTAAATAATTTAAAAAAATAGGTTGTGTGTTATAAGGTGGATTCATGATAAATATTTTTATTGAATGATTAAAATTGAGTTTCATAAATTAAAGAAGTAATAGAATATAAGTTTTAAAATTGTAGAATTTTTGTTGACGTAATAGATCAGAATTTCTAAAACTGAAAGTCCGACTGAAAATGCTCAAGTCAAGCAAGCCCCGACTTTCACGCCTGTTTTTGTCGACTTAAACGTTTTCGCTCACCTGAAGGCCGGAAGCACAGCAGACCAGACCACTCCACTGCAAACCCTATCGCGAGGAACACTCCCCCCCCCCCCCCCCCCCGGGCGAAAAAAATAGAGAGAGAGAGAGAGAGAGAGATGGCGTGGAGTGCGACGATGATCGGAGCTCTGCTGGGTCTGGGCACCCAGATGTATTCCAACGCTCTCCGCAAACTTCCTTACATGCGCCGTTAGTCTCTTCCCACTTTCAGATTTCCTCGTTTTTCAATCGTAAAATTTCAGAGATTTGTATTTGTAGAGAAATCAATTCTTCATTTCTCCAGGAATATAATCCGAAATCTAATCTTAATTTCTGTGTTAGATCCGTGGGAGCATGTATTGGGCATGGGATTGGGGGCAGTTTTTGTGAATCAATTGGTCAAGTGGGAAACTAAGCTCGATGAGGACCTTGACAAGATGCTCGCCAAGGCTAAGGCCGCCAATGAGCGCCGTTATATGGGTGTGTTTTTCCCTTTTCTTTTTCAATTTCCTGGTTGCAGGTTTCAAGTAGTGATGAATTGCCGATGCTTTTGGACGATTAGGGTGGGAATGGTAGTCTATTGTGTGCACCAATTTTGATTCTTGCATCCTTTCGTTGAATATTAGCAGTTAATCAATGTCGATAGCTTTTGACCGGCCGACCTTGGTATTATGTTGCTCATACTCCCGATTTCATTCCAAATCTCTTCTTGGTATTATGCTAGCTATAAACCTTGCATCGACAATATAAGCCATTCTTGCGAGGACCTTAATGTGCCTTAGGTCTAAAGAAGGATTAATCACCAAGTGTGAGGATTGTCGTGCTTTAACATCTGTGAGATTTTCTTAAATTAAACCGCATTTAATTTAGAAGAAGGGTCGAGGTGACAGCAACTTTCTAGCCCCTTCCCGGCGGGAGGGAACTTGCTTATAGAAAGAAGTGTGGCCGGTCCCCCCCAAAAAAAAAAAAATGACGTGCAATGGGCTTTCTGCTCGTGGTTACGTCATAGTGCTATTCTGTCCTTTATGGTCTCGCTTATCTTTCGGTGGTCTTCTAGAGTTAGAAGAAGGCTTGGAACCTTTGAGTCTTTCCTGCTTTGACCCAGAAAAAAAACAAAGAACAAGGAGCTCCTATCCTTCCACAACAGCCAGTAGCTTCCTGTTTTCAAGTGAATTTCCATTTTCGATATGGACGAGAGCCTTTGCCTCTACGCCCTTATGTTCGTATTTCTTTCTATTATTTGTTTATTTCAATTATAAGAGGGGCTTGTGTAACCCCTGGCTTGAGACCACCCATTAGAGCACGTTCTCTTTGAAGTAGAAGATTCTTTTCAGAGGTCGAGTCCGAGACAATGCCTAGATTGTTGTGCCTTTTCGGTGGGTCAGAACTTACCCGACAAAGAGCAAGATAATGAATATTGAAAGGAATGGACGAGCATAATAGGCTTAATAGTGAATGCAGACCTCCTTGATGGTTGCAACTTCTTCTTCCGTTATGCACCTTAAAGTTGGGTACGAGTTGGGCTTTCCGAGATTGCTTATCTCGGTGGGGCTTTGCTCGTCGTTTCGTTCACTCAGGACTTTCTTACCTTTGACCTGTGAACGAAAGACCAATGAGGATTCAGATGTAGACCGCACTTTTCTCCTTTATCGATTGTGTCTTTATTAATTGAAAAACCCGGAAGTCCACCTATAGACCGAGAAGTCCTCATACACAGATAGATAGGAAAGCATGAGGAAGACAACCAAAAAAGTGTTTCGGAAGTAATGAAACAAAAGTGCTGGTGGAGCTAGGACAGTCATTGTATGAGGTCTGCCCAATGCATCATGTAGTTGAAGTTTTTGGAAGGGAGTGAATCTACATTGTCCGCTCCTAATGAGTCGGTAGGGGCTCATGTTTTGCAAACGTCACGGCTCAAGAACCACAGGAAGAAGAAGTGTGGCGCCTTGATGAGCCCTCTCTCTCAACTCGAGTCTGTCATTCAACGGCTTTGATTGTTGACGAACACCTGCGAAAATAAGACAAATTTGCGTGTAGGCAGCACTGTCTGTTGTACTATTGACTCTTATTTGTTCATTGAATTTCCTTTTTTACATTATTTGTATAGGCTCGCATCCTCTTTTTCCAATCCTGTTATTTTCATGCGGTAGGGCTAGCGTTATATTTTTAATAAATATATTCTCTGGAACGATTAGCACATCCATATAGAAAGATACAAAGTTAATCGGTAAAGATACGTATACTTGATGCCCCGTCTGGGGACCTAAAATGACTATGCATGGATTACCCTTATTTGTGTGGTCTGTTCTAGTAACAACTTCAACGAAGATATCATATGTAGATTCAATCCAAACAGCCCATCTTTGGTGGAGAATCTTCATGGACTGGCTTCTGCCAATCGAAATTTCGACCGTAATCTGTAAATGAAGATGAAGTGGCTTATGCACGTACTTTTGCTTGTGGAAGAGCAGGTTCACTTGTTGCCTCTTCTTATTGTCGTATTTATGTTAATACACTTTCTAATGATACATAAAAGATTTCGTTGGAATTGTTCGCTTGGAAATTAGGTACAACTATCCTAGCAAATTCTCCCCTAATTCTAATATTGGAACCAAGGATGTTGCAGAGAACTTCCTAAGAAACGAAACTAAGAATTTTTAGCAATGCATACGCGAACATGCCATCCTTGAAGGGGACGAGGATGATGTTTGAAATCTAGTTAGATTTAAAGCAAAGCTTATAGTGCCTCCCCTAATCTCTTCGAGAAATTGCAGCTATGTTCAATGGAAGTCGCTTTAAAGGGGGAAGCATGATCCCGAGTTGAAAAGGGAAGCTAGCGAAGCTAAAACAAAGTGAAATGCTTCTGATTTAGGAGACCTCCGCTTCTCCCGCTGGAGAGTAGAGTTAGGTTGTCGGTAAGGATCTAGAAGCTCTCCAACGTATTTTGGAGCCTTCGGCCGTGAGAGGAGAGAGGACTTTTGTGCCTGGAAAAAGAGTTGAGCCGATCACGCTCGACAACCAAAAAAAGAAAAACGAAAGAAGGATGGGGGGGAAAAAGAATAGGCAAGTCTATGGATACCATTGCTTTGAGAGACTGCAGGCTTAATCGATATTGCTAAAAACTGACTTGACTTGCCACAGAGCTCTCTGGCATTGAAAATAATGGGATAAGAGTGATGACAAAACCCTTCTATGTGATGGGACTAATATTGTGGGGAGAAACTTTGCATTCATGAAACTCTCAATAGATCTAGAGTGGAAGTGTGAGAAAGATTGCAGATAGTTGCTAATTTGCTGTAGCTGTAGGTCCTATAGTTTTCTTGTTCCAAAGCTATGGTTTTGATTCTCAGGCAAGCTGCCATGCTTCACCTCTGCTTTCCATCTCTGTTCTTTTCCTTGAGTTTTATTCTTATCCTAGTCATTAACTTCAAATGTTAGAGCCATAATTCACGAAGTAGTACTTAATACCATCCTTATTCTTCATTTAACATTGGAATATAGCAACTACAATGACATTATATGTTGCTGCTTTTTTGGCCCTGGAGTGTGCTTATTCCATAGAAGAGTATTATTTAATTGGCCAGACTGATATGAGGCAGATCCGTCTGGATTGCAGAGGTGGTTTTATTCATTTCATTTCTTTAAAATTTTTTCTTTTATTTTTCCTAAATCAAAATGTTTGTATGTACATATGCCTATCAATGTATTATGTAACCCAAGCTGAAACATCCATCGGAGCTAGGAGACTGATGACAGATACAGTGATCTAATAAAATAGTGTAGTAGGTCCTGTAATGTAGGGTGGTTGGTCTCTACTTTCTGGTGTTTGTTCCAGACTGATGAAAGATACTGTGATCTAATAAAATAATGTAGTAGGTCCTGTAATCTAGGGTGTTTGGTCTCTGCTTTGTGGCGTTCTTTACCCATTTTCATAAAAACTACCTGTGCTTGTGTCAGTCCTCGCTCTTGCCATCGCTTCATGGTCATCACGTAAGTGTCGTAGCTGATCCAAAACCTTTGGGTTGCTGTCAGAGTGTACAGGCCCTCTCTTGCCTGATCTGGGCATGGTCTAATGGTGACTAATGATGAACTAGTGAAGGAATTGAGAGTATCAGGCTGCAACCAACCTCAGGCTTGCCCGATATGAAGCCTAATGAAGCCATTGCTAGAAGAGGTGCAAGAACTACGGAAAGTAATGGGTGATAGCATTTCTTGTTCTGGTGGCGTATATAATAGCAAAACTGGTTATCTTAGCTCCCGCTTTGAATCTCAAAATTTCTCTCATAAATTGAATTATGTGCTTAAAATAGTTTTGTCAAAATTTATTGGAGGATTGGGTCAACTTTGCGGTTACTTTTCGTCTGGATTTGCTCTGGACTCATGCACCTATGCCAAGTCTCGACCTTGTCTTCAAGGCCCCATCTTGACCTGGCCTCTACTCAAAGAGGCCTTATGAAAGTTTGAAAGTTCATTCCTTTTTATTATCCCTGAGAGCTATATTCTAGGGTTTATAGCTTAAATATGAGATACGGAAATAAAAATGTTGACACCTATACAGCTATACTCAAAGCTTTCAAAAGTTCATCATTGACTGCGAATTTGAAGAGAGTGAGACACAAAAGGATCATTCTTTATGTTGATGGTCTAACTCCTGCTATTGAGGCTTGCTTGGATGGTCAAAAATTTTGTCTCACTTGGTACGGTTGGTATTATACTTTGAATGTTGATGGAAATTGAAGCTCAGGAAGGAAACATTTAGGGGAAGGATAGGAACTCCCAATCTTCAATGATCTTGCAGGAATGTAATGGAAAAGGTCACCCAAAATTGTGTCCTCATAAGGCCTGTGCTGAAGTTTAGACTTAGCGACTATTAATCTCATTGTTGGTTCATAACTCTTAGGTAGAGCAACGAGTAGAAGGACCAGGAGACTGTTATCTTTGATCTATTAGTACCTGAAGGATTAGAGAGTGAATTAGAGCTTGTCCGTAACTAGTTGCTCCACCAGCCTGAAAAGAAGGTTCGCAGAGGCTGGAAGTTTTGTTATCTTTTTGTCTGGGATGGGGGGACGGTTAGCATGGCTGGGTCTGCTGCTTGTGTTTAAGGGGATAATAGTGCCTCAGTAATTCTATCTCACAGAAAATCATGAAGTTTCATGCCCATTTCACCTAGCCCTAAGTCCCAAAATTCAAATCAAGGTGGGTTATTTTTGCTCTAAATATACTAGATTTGAAATCCAAAATGAATGAGCTGTGGTTGTTGCATGTGTGAATATGGATCTTGGTTGTGAATTGGACCAGCTGGGTGTTGTGGATTTTGCATGGTAATGGGAATACATTATAATTTTTGAAGAAGAATTAAGTAGTGTAGTTGATTGTAGAATGCCAATTTTCATAGCTTAATTTGTTGCATATGTGCGTAACACACAATTGTGTGATTCACATGATGGGAAGAAAGGGTACTATTTATATGCTGGCTTTTGGGACTGTTGAATGCGCCCCCCCCCCCCTTTAAAAAAAAGGAAGAAAAAAAGTGGGATAGATTTTAGAGTGGGTGTTCTGCCTTGTTACCTTTGGTGTGCATTGCACGCTCCAGTGCAGCAGAACCTAGGGATGAACAAGGTTCTCGGGTACCTTGGAACCTGTTCGGGATCGGTTAAACAGTTCCAGTTCTAATTCCTAAAAAAGAGGAATTAGTCCAATCGGTTCTAGTTCCTTTTCTTAAAAAATATCTGGAATCGGAAGCTAGAATCTGTTTATAGATAGGAAAATGAATAATTTTTTGATTTTTTTACTACCTTTTCTTTTGTTTCTCTATTTGATTTTTATCCTACAAAAATGACTCTTCAAATAGTGAATTTATCGCAATATCAGTTAATTTTCTACTATTTATTGGAGAATGAATCATTATATTTTTCAAGCAACTAAGACCTAAAAAAAAAAAACAAACTTAATAAATTAACTTTTTTTTGTGTATAAATATATAAGACGAATGTAGAAAAAGATCAAACCCCTCTTCCACTCCAAATATATAAAAAAAATTTTTAATTTATTAGGTGCTAAAATTTCAACATTAGGCGCAGTGGGCACTTTGAAATCGGAACCGGAACTGTGTACCTCTAGCAGAAACTGCTGTTTAGCAGGCTGGTTCAGCAATGAACCAGCCAGCAGCATGTGCTGGCTGTCGTGGGCTGGTTGTGTGTGTTTTGTTGAAAAAAGGGGCTGTGCCTTGATGGAAGTGTTGGTTTGCTGTGAGTGTGTAAATTCCTTGTGAGCATCACAATGATTTGTGTAGCAAACTTGTGATTATGAATGCAAGCAAACTTGTTTCTTAGTCCATTAAATCAGGAGGAGAGTGTGTTGTCGTTATTAGAGATGTAATCCAAATGGTTCAAATACCAGTCTGTTCTCTCTTTGTATCTGAATTGGTTTGAGTCAATTGGTGTTGCTTGAATACTTGTTTGGATTTGGCCATTTGTGTCTTGATAAGATGTTGGTTGCAATCTGTTGTGGAGAATTTGTAGACCATCTGCATATTCATATATAGCTGCACTCACACTATTCGCATATTGAAATTATCTCAAAATAAGGGCCCAAGTGTAAGGTGTTACTCGAAAAAAATGAGATTTGGTTGCAAAGTGTAAGGTGTTGCTTGAATAAAATAAGATTTGGTTGCTTTACGTGCTAGGCATTAATTGAATCTTGAAAAACCGGAAAGTTCAAGAGTTCTTGAAATTGTTTATCAATGCTTTACAGTATTTTTAGATGGGCTAGGCAAGTCTAGTGCTTGTGGAGGGGACTTGTTCTTAGGCCAGTCATACCAAGGTCCTAATTGAGTCGGGTTGATGTCACCTGACAAGTGTCACTTGAGTGTTCCTCCTGACTGTAGTATTCACAGGAACCTAAATGTCGCTTAGGTAAGCAGGTCATCCAAGTATAGAGATTGTAAGCATTAGTTTGTGTCAAAAGTCCATGAAATGATCCAGTTTGAAGAAAACCATTTGTGTGGCTTTCCGGAAAGGTAGTTGTGACTAAACCCCATGAGAACTACTTTTCTGTAAATGACAGAAAACTTAAATAGATTGTTTTACCCCTCTTGGTGATTTTTTTCCAAGGTTGCTTTCAATTCAAACTTTTTTAATATAGCCAAGTATGTGTGTGTATACACACACATATATACACACACACACACACACACACACACACACACACATATATATATACACACACACATATATATATAGATATCTATATATGTATATACATATATATGTATATCAGTATATCTATATATGTATACATATATATATATACATATATATATGTATATACATATATATATGTATATATATATATGTATATATATATATATATATATATATATATATACACCTCATGATGTGAGAAATATTTTAGTTGCAAGAGTCTGAGCACGTCCTTTGCTTGTCCACTCTCTTTTCCTCTTATCTCGGGTTTAAGTCTTCAATAAAGGCTTGTTGAAGTAATTGATTTGTGAAATGATATGTTTTCTTTTTGTGAACCTTTAAAATATGTTGTCAACAAGATTGCAAATGTATTCTTGATTCTCGAGCAAGATGGTGTAATTTTAGTGATGTAATTCTAGGAGATCATATAAAATGAAGTGTATATATTCATGTAAAGCATATCGTCTAGTAGCTCTGAATGGCCGTGTGAGCCAACTATCTGGGTAGCCTGGAAGGCCAAGTAATTTCATTTTCTTCTATAATTTAGGAATAATACCTTAGTGATGTAAACCCCTTATACTTTGGATGTGTGGCCCGTTGAGTTGCAATTTATTTACTTTATTTGTAGCTTGCCAAGCTGTATGCTCTAAGCATTCACGGTTTACCTTTGTCTGCGGCATGTGGCCGTCTAGTTATTTTCCTTAAAATCCTTGTGTAATTTTGTTATAGCTTACCAGGTTCAAATTTAACGTAGTGAGCCTAGGATTTCGATTCCGGGCCAATTTTTAGGCTAAGCTATGTCAATTTTTCTCCAAAATTAGAGACTAAAACAATTGTAAATCCCTTTTTCATCCCTCATAACCTCGAAGAGGTTAGTAGCATTTAACGTAATTAAGCCGGGGAGTTGGGGTGTTCCAGTTTCCTATTGTTATTAGAAGAGTAGATTTTTAATACCAAATATGATAATAAGGGACTTTGACTTGGGACATCCAATGTAAGTGGGAATATTGTCAAAAAGCCTTGTCAAGCTAAAGAAATGTAATACTTAATATTGGGGATTGGGTCGGCACTGGGCTGGATTCATTGTCTTTTCTTGCTGCCAAGTTTCTGACATAGGAACATATCTTTTTTCTTTTCCCTTTTCTGTGGGTTTTTTTTTGGGGGGGCGGGGGGGGGGGGGGTAAGAGAAGGGGGGGTTGCTTTCATTCCCTTTTCTTAGTGTGGATGTGCAGTTGGTTTACAGCTATTATTACGTTGGAGTAAAAATACTAATTGCAAAAAGTAGGAAGACATGACGGAGAAGGACGCTAGTTTAGCATCTGGCTTCTCGCTAGCTTCCTCGTTTGCTTATATCATTGTTTACTTGCCATTTGCAGATGAAGATGAGTAGCTGCTCTAACTGGTTGGAATATTAACATCGGTAGATTTCTGGGTTTGAGTTCTATGTTTGTTCAAAGCTTCTCAATCAGAGCTTTAACCAGTTTGTATTCGAATGAGCGTTTCAGATTGCGTGTGCTTGCTGCTTCGCTGCCGAAGTATTTTCGGTAATGAATGTTTGGTGATGGAATATTCTCGCCAATTTTGTTCAATCTTTGAAATGTGAGCACTTTCTGGTTTCTCCCCCTGCCGTTTGTTTTTTTTTTTGGGGGGGGGGGTGTCTTTTCCACCCCAAAATTGCATACAAACGTTATTGGTAAGAGCACCTCCAATGAAGGTCTCACGAGCCAAAATTTCAGGCCACGGGCGAGCGGGTGGATGTCCCGAGCTCCAGCCGTCAGCCCCCGCGCGAGAAAGGGGCGAGCGGCCCACCTCCACCAGCGGCCCTCCCCCAATTTCTATCTCTTTTTTTTTTTGACTGTTCGTGAACCCCAAAAAAAAAGGAAAAAGCTTAATTTTTTTTTTTTAATTTATTAAGATGAATGGGGTTTCTTTAATTTGAGACAAAAATGGAGGAAGCCAAGGAAGGAGTGGGGAGAAGAAAGGTGAAGAAGATGAAGGGATGAGAAAAAGCGGTAGAATGGGGGAGGGTGGTATCTTGGGAATTTTTTTTGGTAAAGAAAAAGATAATGGAAATTATTACATGTATTAATGGAAATTATAATGGTAATCTAAACCTTTTTTCTTTTTCTTTTTTTTGGTGAGAGACCTTTTTATTTATACACTATTATGTATTAATGAAAATTATTACTTGTATTTGTGTAAATTATTTTTCAAAAAAAAAGTGAAATAAGAAACAAAAACACAAAAATTAAATTAATTAAATATGGTTAGGTATGGGATTTTTATATATTATTTTATTTGGTGAGCTAAAATGGTGAGCCTTTTATTGGAGATAGTGAGAATTATGAGTCAAAAAATTAGAGAGAGGGATGATGTGGCAATGGTAGGACTCTACTGGTGAACCAAAAAAATAGACTTATGCTCTAAGAATGTGTAACACTGTGCATCTTGATTCCCCAAAATGTCAGCAAGAATGGCACACGGTGAGAAGTGAGTAGTTATTAAGTGCAAAAACACTAAAAGATGCGCATCCCATCCTAATCAAACCAGGATTATTGATGAACGTGGCCACAGACCTTCACTATCTTTATTGCGGATGTGTCGGTGATATTTTTAATGCTGTCATTCGGGAATGAGAGTGGCAAAAATTGGGAAAACAAAAATGTAGTTCTCGAATTGATTGGAAACTGGGCAATACTAACGTTTGTTTGTCCAGCACCCTTATAGGGCCTGTTTGTTTCATGGGTAAATAGAAAATATGGGATAGTACGAAATAAAATTGAATGGTAGAAAGAGTGATTTTTTCTTGTAGGAGTGGGATTGGGTAAGAATGTGAAATGAAGTGGAATGAAATAAAAGAAAGATAAAATTATTATTGTCAAAGTATGAGAAAGAGTGGGAATTAGTGGGGAGCTAAAGAGAGTGGGAAAAGGCGGAAATGAGTGATATCTCACATATATATACATATATATATATATATGTGTATATATATGTACATATATGTATATATATATATATATATATATATATATATATATATATATATATATATATATATATATATATATATATGTACATATATACATATGTATGTACATATATATGTACATACATAAATACATATATACGTGTATATATATATATATACACACACACACACACACACATACATACATGTGTGTGTGTGTGTGTGTGTGTGTATATATATATATATTAAGAGTTGGATGGAATCAATGTATGAGTGTCATGTGTCATGTTACTTAGGATGCCATATGTAATGCAACGTAGAATTAATTATTTTCATAAATGTCTATTTATGGTTAAACTAATGCAATGCTATATTTATTTTAAAGAATGAATTTTTGCAGATCTTATATATTTATTAATATACTATAATAAAATACTCATTGCCTTAATAGACTTAAAAGGCGGCCCAAAACGTTTGTCCATGAAAACATATGTAACATATATTAGAGAATTTTGACAAAAAAATATTAAATAAATAATTATAAAAGAATTTTAACTAATTTAAAGGGGAAAAAATAAAAGAAACAAAATAACTCAAAAAAATAATAATTACATTGTTATGGAATTATTATTACTTTTAAAATTGATATATTTTTATTGCTTATTTATATTTAATGAACTTAAAATAACAATTGGCTAAAATTCTTGCATGCACTTTTCACATATCTTATATAGTCATTAGTAAGATGATAATCTAACCTTTATTAAATTAAGAGAAATAAAAAAGTTGATCCATTTATCTACAAAAAGTTGCCCACAAAAAAAGACATCTCATATATTAGATAATTTTTAAAAAGTAGTAAATAAATAATTATAGTGTAGATACAAAAGGAATTTAAAATAATTTAATGGAAAAAGAAAAAGAAACAATTATAACTAAAAAAATAATTATTTTGTAATGCAATATCAATTCTATATAGCAAAGTGAACCAATGTTATGTAGGCATTACTAATTAGTAATAAATTTATTTTTCAGAAATATAATTGTTAACAGCGAAATACTAAACAAATGAAATAAAAAAATGAGTTCAAATTAAGAATTAAGAGGATGTTGTTACGACCAAAAAAGAATCTAGCAAAATGTTCAATTTCTGACAATTAAATAATATGACATATCAATTTATTTTTACCATTCGAAAGGGAACTATCTATTATATTGGTAATGCATTTAAAAAAAATGTTTGAATTATGTCTTTTCATCGCAAGAATCTAATCTTAGTTTATTTGTAAAGAGTGGACAAGAGGGGGAAGGAGTGGGAGCTAGAGCCGAGCAAAGCTAACTAGATATGATTACTGATCTGAAATTGACACAAAATTAAGTGGGTTTGAGTGCAATTTTTCAACTTGTTTAATTGAACAGGTTATGTCCAGACTGAGTTTCTCAACACGAAAAAATTATATATTTACCCCATTTAATTAAATAGATTAAACAAATGAATACATCTACCCATTTATTATTAGCCCATTTACCCTTTTTGGTAATTAAGAACACAAAAAATTAAAATTAAATATGAAAATGTGACTTGATGAATCAGATGAGCTTTGGACGGTAACTAGGGATCGGCGTGGGGTGGGTACGGGGGGTAGAGTTATACCCACACCTAGGACTGTTCATCGCTTCAGGGTCGGACTGGACTGGACTGGCTTGGACCGAAGATCGATTTATGATGACATGGTGGACCGGACCGGTTTAAGGTCGGTCCGGACCGAGACTGGACTGGTCAAACCTGGACCGGACCGATCTTGGACTGAGTCCAAGGTCTTGCTTCGGTTGTCTTTGTTTTGTTTGTAAACGGTAAATTTGTAACAAAGCTAAAAGGACTTTCCTTCAATTACAATGATCTATTGATCTCTACTGTATTAACAATTGACATCAAACTAAACACCAAGCCCAAAAACAAAGACATAAGACAAAACTAAATCAACATCACATATTCACAATCATCATCATTATCATATCATCACCATCAGTAATCACCAAATCACCAAATCTCTACTCTGTAATAAACTAACAATGGACATCATTTGTCATCGCTATTCAACCATTCAACCAAGGAGGATCGATAAAACAACTTAAAGAAGGCAAGCACGCCAAGCAGTGACATCAAATTGACAGCGTCGTTGACCTGAGGGAACCAGGCAAGGAGGGCATTGGCGCCGGCGAGTGGGTGTCGGCGAGCATGGCTAGCAGTCAGAGTCGCAGTACTAGGGTGGCCGGTGGGACTGGAGAGCCAGAGAGAGACAGAGGGTGAGAGGGAGAAGAGATGCAGCGACAGCCTGTGATTGTGAAAACCTAAAGGCATCAACCTTTTCATTTCAACTAAGCCCAGTTGGCAGGCCCAATAACTTATAACCCTAATTTGGTTTCGGCCCACGGTCCTGTCCAGCAGTCCATCCGGTCCAGACCAGGACCGGACCGAAGACCGAACAAGGCCAACCCAAAGACCGGAGACCGGACCAAATTCATCTGGTCCAGTCCTAGCCCATCTTCGGTCCGGTCTTGTTCTAGACCAAATAATGAACAACCCTATCCCATACCCATACCCATTTTCAAAAGTCATCCTCATACCCATCGGATTTTAAAATCTATTCTCATACCCATGCTCATCGGATATTTCGAGTGTTTCGTGTTTTATTCGGGTATATACATATATTAAAATATAGGGTACAATAATTTCTTTTATCTAAAGAATTGCATAAAACTAAATTCAACTAGCTAGAATGTTCTAAAGAAATACAATACCTATTGTGTTAAGTGTAAGAATTCATATTTGACTCATGAACAAAAGCTGCATTATGGAAATGACTGGAAGGAGGGAGTAAGGGACACAACAAATGAGGGAGTGAGGGACACTGCAAGTGATAGCTAGAATTTTAGGTTTGTGAGTCATGAGTCATGTGACTTCCTATATCGGCATAGTAAATGAGTGATACAAATAGATACATTGCATAGTTGGGAATGGGTTGGGGTATGAGGCTTTTTTTTTTAAACGAATTACCAACGTTCAAAGTTTAAAACTTAACTCAAACATTTATTTTAACCCCCCAGAAAACAGGTACTGGCGTGTATGGATATGAGGCGGGTGACGCCTATACCCGAACTCGTACCCATATCCATATCCGTTTTTAGTGTACCCCCCATACCCATTTTTCCTAATTTTTCTTACCCATACCCCTATAAATGGGGCGGGTTCGGCTCAGGTTTTTCGGGTTCGAGTAACACTCATATCCCTAATGGTAATTGCATAATGTGGTATGTACAATTATTTTTAACGTTATTTAATTAACTATTATTTGAAAATCTTTATTGGGTAAATGGATAATTAGGTTACTAACTTGAGTTGTTTGTCTTAACGGGTTAAACAGGTCAACATGATTGAAATTAAATGGGTACAGGTCGAGGTTTTCCAACCTGTTCCATAAACAAGTTAGGATCAGGTCGAGGGATTCTCAACCTGATTACGTTCGATACGAACATAAATCCTATCTAACCTAATCTATTTTTCAACTCTAGTGAGAGCCAATAATTTACCCACAAAAAGAACATACTCTTAATTCGGTGAGCCCAATAAAACTAAGTATGAAGTAGTTTAATCTTTTTTTGGAATATGAAAAATTTGAGGGAAATGGAAAGAAGTTCGGAAAATTACTTAGGGGCGAAGGGGAAAATTTTGGACAATAACTTAGTGAAGAAAAAGTAGAAAGAGGGGAAAATTTATATTTTTGAATCCAAAACACAATGAACCCTTGTAGCTTCTATATATATACATGTACTCACAGTGTCATTTCGTTCATCCAAAATAATGGGAGGAGGGCCTTGGTAATCATGCTAAGCGGTGAGATATTCTATTAGAGCACCATGCTTGGAATGCTTCCCATCACATTTAAAAATAATGTAACTCAAAAAGCGAAACAAATATCTTGGACAAAAAGCAGTTAAACTTTGAAATATTTAAGACATTGTTCTAACAGAATTGATGAGGTGGAGACTAAAGTAAAGATAAACTTATTCATAGATCATTTTCTCAACTTTACGTAGTTTCCTATCTAATATTTTCCCTACAGTCGTCCCTCGAGTCTATACATGATCTTATTAGACCTCTCTTAAAACCCTCGGACGTTGCTGTGTAAGAGGCCATGATGGATTTGATGGCCTGAGCTACCTAAGAGAATGATGAGAGCAAAGGGCTCTTCATGCCCGACTAGGAGGTCCTCTTCAACTGGTTGATGTGGTCAAGATGAGGGATGCCAGTGCCCATGCTCACAGGAAGGAGGAGGCTTGTATAGCGATAGCTCTCTCTCACCCAGGTGCCACGTCTACTGTTTATCCATCTTCCCCCGAGTACTCTCCAAAGGATCCACTAGCGGATGATGCTGAGGCGACCCATGTCAGCAATGATGAGGATGATGATGATGTGTAGATTTGACTTCCCCTTTCCCCCTACTTTGCTCGTCTTTAGCTTGCTAGACTTTGCTCCTGTGAGCGATTGGTTTTTGCATTGGACTTTCGAGCTAAGGTTGTGTGGACATCTTTTCCCTTTGCTTTATTTATTCAAAACTCATGTGTGTGCATTGTGACACCTTATCTTGTTTGTGTCATTGTGTCTATGAATTCCTCGTATGTGGATACGTTGTTTCTGAGATATTTTTGCATTTCTTGCTATTACTATGTGTTGATATCATGTGCTGAAGGATTTGTGTTGTTCATCGATTTAGAGTTACCCACCCCTTCGAGGGGCTAAAGGGGCCTTTCCCCTATCCCTGCAGAAGGGGAATGGCTAGCGAAGCCTGGATTGCCCATACACCCATGCCTTAGCCCCTAGAGGTTAAAGGTGTTTGTATGAAGAGTTTGTTTGTAAGGCTGACGCTCTACCTCCCATTGCCTACCATGGCGTTCATGGGTCGAGTACTCGAATTTTTTTTTGGACACCAACCAAATGAGTTGATCCTTGCATTAGCGTAGTGTTTAACTAAACTGTCACGTTTAGTTAGATCCCTCCCTGAAGGGGATAGAATGAGTTCGGTTGCAAGGTCGGCGTCGCATTGTTCCCATTGCCCATCATGACATTTATGGGTTAAGTTTGGACACCAGCCGAACAAGCTAATCCTTGTATCAGCATATCGTTTAACCAAACTATCGCACTTAGTTAGACCCCTCCTTTAAGGGGGTAGGATGAGTTCGGATGCAAGGTCGACGTCCTATCGTTTCCTTTTGCCTACCATGGCATTCATTGCTAAGTTTAACCACTAGCCTAGCGAGTTGATCCTTACATCAGCTTCTCGTTTAATCAAACTATCGCGCTTGGTTAAACCCCTCCCTTGAGTGGATATGACGAATTCGGAGTTCAAAGCCGACATCATATCATTCCCATTGCCTTCCATGGCATTTATGCGTTAAGTTTGGGTACCAGCTGAATGAATTGTTCCTTGCATCAGTGTATCATTCAACCAAACTATCGCGCTTGGTTAGATCCCTCCTTTGAGAGGATAGGACAAGTTCGGATGCAAGGTCAATGTCCTATCGTTCCTATTACCTACCATGACGTTCTTGGGTTAAGTTCAGACACCAGCCGAACGAGCTGATCCTTACATCAGAGTATCCTTTAACCAAACTGTCGCGTTTGGTTAGGCCCCTCCCTTAAGCGGGTAGGACGAGTTCAAATGCAAGGTCGACATCCTATCATTTCCACTACCTACCATGGCATTCATGGGCTAAGTTCGGACACCGGCTAAATAAATTAAACCTTGCATCAGCGTACCATACCGTGTAGATTTGTCGTTAAGTTTTTATTATTTTGTTGGACCTATTATCTCACCTTAAGCTCCTTATGCCCCCAAACTTGACGACAATCGACTAAAATCTATTCAAGGAAACGAACATTCATTAATATCCATAGACGATGAAATTGGGGGCCAATCGAACATACAGCCGACATGCTAAGATGAAACTGGCCTTTGTTTTACACAAACAACACAACTACCTTCTACAACATCATATGTAGTACCTCCTAAGGTTGTCGAAGTGTCATGTCCTTGGTATCCTTTCTTCTTGAAGGGTTGAGAGGTGAAACGTCCCAAGGCATACTTCTTTAATAACCATGTATTGTCCTTCCCTATTACGTGTGAGCTTCGCTTGGATTGCCCCTTTTCCGGTGGCCTCTATTTCCTTAGGACCATATCTCCCTGCCTTAGGGCCTTTCCTTGACCCTACGGTTATAAAAAAAGGTCATCCTGATTTTTAAAATCTCTTCCCTGAGATAGGTATCTCTCCTTAGCATGGGCAACATGTCAAGTGCTTCCCTTAAGACCTTGTTGTTAAGGTCGTTCTGGAAGGTGGTGATTCGGTGGGTGTGGATAGCAACCTCTAATAGAAGCACAACCTCGGAGCCATAGACGAGCAAGAAGGGGGTCTCCCCAGTTCCACTCTTCTCGGCTATTCGAATGGACCATAGTATGGCTAGGAGCTTATCAGCCCATAACCCCTTTGCAATATCCAATCTCTTCCTGAGCCCATTTAAGATATGCTTGTTAGTGGATTCAGCTTGCCCATTCATTTGGGGCCTAGCAACAGCCGTGAACCTTGTTCGAATGTCATACTCAGCACAGTAGTCTCATACCTTATTGGTATTGAATTGTCGGCCATTGTCGAATACCATTGCTCTTGGGACCCCAAACCTGGTTATATCATTCTTTTATATGAATTGTGAACCTTCTTCTCGATGATGGATGCAACTGTCTCTGCTTCTACCCACTTGGTGAAATAATCAACTGTAATAAATAAAAACTCGCATTGTCCTTTGCCTTTTGGAAAGGACTTAGAATATCCATGGCCCACTTTGTGAAAGGCAATAGAGAATGCAATGTGGTCAAAGGGGTGGATGGTTAGTAGTGTAGGGAGGCAAATCTTAGCAGTTGTCACACTTTCTTACCATTTCTATCGCATCTAACCAAAGTGTGGGCCAATAGGAGCCCGTCCTTAATGCCTTTGTGGCCAAGCTTCATCTTCTAATGTGTCACCCACACTCCCCTTCGTGTATCTCAGCTAAGATCCTTTTGCCTTCTTTCGATGTGGTGCATTTTTGGAGCGGATGGGAGTAAGCCTTCTTGTAGAGGAGCCCTTTGTATAGCAAGTACCACTCAAATCTCTTCTTGATGCGATCGGCCTCTTTCGGATCTTGCGGTAAGGTTGTGCCACGCATATCACTCATGAGGCGCTTAATCCATGTCTCGCTTATATCAATTCAAACCAGCTCCTTAGCGTCAATCGTCCGTGCTTATAAGATGTCCTAATGAATGCTAATAAGATATCCATCCGGTGAGGAGCTTGTCGATTCTTCGATCTAGATACATGCTTAATCTCAAATTTTTTGAACATGGAGGACCTCTCCTTTACTTTTGTCATGTAGGCAACCTTGGTTAGATCGTGAGCTTCGTAGTCGCCTTTTTCTTAACTCACCACCAATTGGGAGTTGGAGAAAGCCTTTAGGCACTATACCCTTAGTGCATTGCAAATTTCCATCGCAGCCAATATGGCCTCGTACTCAGCCTCATTGTTGGATGTCTTGAACATGAACTTTAACGTATGCTCATGTGAGTGCCTTTTGGGTGATACCATGATTAGTCCAACTCCATTCCCTGCATTTGTCGCCCACCCATCAGCATATAGCATCCATGCCTTGTTGCCCGTCTCTTGGGGTTGATCTGGGATTGAGTATTCGGCAATGAAGTTAGCAAGGGCTTGGGCTTTAATTGCACTTCTTGGTTCATGGCTTATGTCGAAGGTTACTAATGCGATAGCCCTGTTTAACATTCTTCCAGAGCTTCTATACCTTTCAAGAGTGTTTCTCAAGGGCTAGTCGGTCAAAACAACAATGCGATGCGGCTTGAAGTACGGATGCAACTTCTGACTCACAATCAACAAAGCATATGCAAACTTCTCAATGAGCGGATAGCATTGCTCGGCCCCCGCTAAGACGTGGCTAACATAGTAAACTGCTAGTTGTTGTCCATCTCTTTCCACTAGCAGTACCGTGCTTTCCGCATGATTAGAGACGACAAGGGAGTCTTCCTAAGTATTTCTTAAAGCTTTGGAAGGCTTGCTCAGCCTTTTCATCCCAGCCAAAGCAAGTTTTCTTCTTCAGGACTTTGAAGAAAGGAAGACACTTACCAGCTGATCTTGACATGAACTCCCAAGTGCAGTTATGCAGCTGGTAAGCTTTTGCACCTCCTTCACAATTGTTGGAGACTTCATGTTCAGTACCGCCATGATCTTATCAGGGTTTGCCTCAATACCTCTCTGATCGATCATTTATCCCATAAATTTTCTATATCTAACTCCGAAAATGCACCTCTTAGGGTTGAACTTCATTCCATAATGCCTTCGTATCTTGAAAGTCTCCTTAAGGTCTCTCACATGATCGAATTCTTTAACACTCTTAGTGATCATATCATTCGACATGCACTTCCATTATCTTCCCTATGAGTGCCACAAAGACTTTATCCACGAGATGCTGATAGGTGGCTCCGACGTTCTTTAACTCAAATGGCATCACATTATAACAGTACAAACCGGTGTCAACAATGAAGGTGATCTTTTCTTGGTCTTCCTTAGCCAAAGGAATTTGGCGATAGCCCGAAAAAGCATCCATCAAGATTCTAAGGAGAAGTCAATTATAGGCTCTCCCAAGAAGAGAAGGAGACTCTCCTCCACTTCCCGGGATAAATGAGCTCCTTCTGGAGGATCGCGGAACTGGATCCTGCCAGGCAAGCCTCACCCTCCCATTTATCATGAGATGATCCTTCTCTGACTAAAGACAAGGGAAAAGTAGTACTTGTTGATCTTGACATTAACCATCATTTGACTACTCCCTCTCCCTCTATTCTGTTGATCTTGACATTAACCATCATTTGACTACTCCCTCTCTGCCTATTCTGCCCACTTCTCCTAGTCCCATCCTTAAGGGCATTCTAGTGATAAAGAATTCCTCTGTCCACATCCAAGAAGGAATCCCACTTCTACCCCATTAGTTATTCCCTCCACACACCTGTTCCACCATCTTTAGCTCCTTGTCTCTCATTGAAACTCAAGTTCTGAGCCCTACCTCTCCTTTTAAAAAGGTAATCAAGAGGATGAGAATAACGGTCATGACTTTTAGCAGGCTATGGACTATGAGGGTGAAGACAATGACATCTTCCTGGAACTTGACAATCTCAATGTTCCAGTTATCTCTGCTGGGCCACTAAGAAACGTAAGCTTGAGGAGGGGGATGAATGTTCTTCTCAGTCTTTTAACCAAATTCTTATGCTGATTACATATATACTACTCTTGGTTTACTAGGATGCTATGCGCTCTTGCTGGATGCCCCAACTTTTGGGTTTTGGTCACCTGATTACTGCCCTGAAAATGGTCTAGTTGTGTCTTTGTTGTTGTTATGTTTTTGGATCTACTACTTGTAGTAGTAGTAGTTGGATTCGGTTTGATGTCCCAATAGTACATATAGGGTTGCCTATAAGCAAATGTAATTTCTCTTGTAATATATTTATCAAACATTATATGCAGTCTCTTTTTATGTTCATTTAGGTTTTGATTTAGTTTTTTCTATATTTGGATTTTGTTTCTACTAGCTAGCCCTTGTTAGGGAGGAGTCGGTACTTAGAGAACTTATTCCTTTTTAGGGGTGAGCTGACTCAAGGATTATGGGTTACAACTATAGTGGTTCTCCCTATAAATGGATATATTCAATGGGCAAAACTCTATGATGCTAGGACTTTGTACCTTAAGCGACTAAAGTTGTGCCCAAATCTCTATGTGGAGGATGATGGTAGCATTCTTCAGCTATTACTTGAGACTATATCCCAGCCTTTGTTTCTGCTATACAAAAAGCTTGTTGCCAGATTTTTGGGACCTTTCACTTTTTCTATAATTTTTCTATGCCCATGTTTCTAAATTTTGGGGCTATATGTTTAATGCTACTTTCAGATCATACAGAGTTAATGGTATGAGCCTTCTTTCAACTCTTGATTTTTACCAATATTGGAATTTGAAACAGGGTCTTTGACAACTACTACTGTATTATTTGGAAACAAGCTGCCCACTTTCGCTATGTTTTATTTAAAAGCAATATGTTAATTAATTTGTTTTCTTTGCATAATACTAAGTATGCACTAGCGAGAGGAATGTTTCACCGCTTGACTCCTAAGGCTATGATTCCATTTGATCCGTTGGATCATTAGACACATACCCTGGCTTTTAAGAAGCATTATGGTCTGATTTATGTGGCAAGGTGTAGTATCGTCGTGATTAGACAACCTTATGATATGTTTGACGTCTTTGCTCTTTTCGAGCCTATACGAGCTATGTTAAATGTACTGATAATTTGGTTGCATTCTGTAACTACTCAGCTATGGAAACTACACATTTTTGTAAAATGGTTTAGTCCTTGCCCCATTTGCTGATTATAGGCTATATTTAGCTCAAATATTGTTTTAGGCTTATTTGTCTGGCATTTGTTGTTGAAGCAAACAACTCTTGACCCTCTTCCTTTATCTTTTTCTTTGGTTCTAGCTAGAGCTTCGAAACATGGTTACTCATTATGTATAGTATCATGAAAGTTGTTGTGTGGAATGTACAAGGTGTTTAAAAAAAAATCCAACTCCAGCAAAAAGTGGGAGTTCTTAATAGAACAATTAGACTTGACATTATGATATTGATTGAATGGTTAATGAACATAACATTGAACAAATAATCAATAATCTAGGCTACAGTAACAATGCCACGGTACCTCCACTTAATCATGTAAGAGGTATATAGCTATTATGGAATATTGTCAATGTTGCAGTTAATATCCTAACAAAGGAATCTCGAGCCATCAACTGCTCTATCTATGAAAAAAGCACAACAAAACAATGTGTGCTCACAGCAATCTATGCACCGGCATGACCTAACGAAAAAGATGATTTTGGACCTTCTTGAAGCAACTTGGTGGCACTATGAGTCTTCCATGGTGTATTATGGGTAATTTCTGAAATGCTCAATCTTTCTGATAAAATTGGGTGAAAGCAACTCATTAGAACTAGATTTTATAGACTTAACGATTTCCTTGCATATAGTAAAGGCCATGATGCCAATGCACAAGGAAGGTTTTTACATGGAAAAAAAATCTTCATGTCCGACTTATTTACGAAAAGTTAGATTGGGTCATTTTTAGAGATGATTGTCTTCAATTGTTCCCTAACTATATTGGGATCAATCGTCCATTTACCTAATCATCATTCTTATGTTTTTCTTAATACATAACCAGCTCACCCTCTTAGAAAGGGCACAAATTTCAGAAATTAACACTCATGGGCCTAGTATCAGGATACTCATTCTTTGATTAACAAGAACTGGTATAGACCCGTGCGACGCATGGACTATCTTTTAAATTAAATTTTAATTTAAAAACTATAGAGTATTCATTTTATAAAATCATTTGTCCCATAAATATTTTATGAATATTGATTGGGGAAAAAATCCGATTTTTCCCAAAAGGGGCCCATATAAGTCCGATTTACAGTCCAAGCCCATACATGGAATAATGGGCCCAAAAGCATCACCCTAGGGGTTCCCCCAGGCCCATACTTAGACTCATGGGGCCCGGGATGCAACCCTAGAGGCTCCCCTTTGGGCTCTTCCACTCCGAGACCGGCGGCCTATGCGGGAACTCCAGGTAAGATTACTGTTCTATCCTTTTTCAGGAGGACTATAAATAGTTACTTATTTTCCTCGGGAAAGGAGTTGGCAGATTCATCCCCTGAACTCTCATTATACTCTCTCTCTTTTTTGACCTTTTGACGTGAACCCAGGACTAATTTGACCGTCGGAGAGGCGTTCCCTAGTCTACAACCTGAGGTTGCCCTTTTTGTAGGGGAGGTCGTTCCAGGAAGAGGACGTCGAGTGTTGAACACCAGCTGTTAGATAAACCCGCTTCTTCGTCCCACGTCATCAGTAACCATACCCTACTAAGAGATTTCATCCGGAATCTTATTGGCGTTATCTATGGGGAAGGAACGGTAGCGATGGTAATGAGCGAAGCACCACGGGCACGGACTCGCAGGGATAAGGCCCCCACAACCGACACCTCTGCGTCTTCCGTGGTGCAGGACGCCTCCGAGAGTTCACGAGCGAGCCCTCGAGCGGCTAGGACGTCACCTTCTGAGCGTGAGGCTTATGTCACGGTGGACGCTCTGAAGAGCCTCATGTCCACTATGGCAGACGCCATCACACGCCAGGTCTCTGAGCAGGTCAGAAGAGCTATGGAAGCAGCAAGCTCGGCCAGGCCGCATCCTCTCTTCGACTACCCACTAGTCCATGAAGCCCTCTCATCGGCCGGAGGGGATGCCGTCTTCCCGTCACGCGAAATGCGGCCGGGAAGTATCTCGATCAGACCGAAGCGGTCAGCCCAATACGGGGCAGCTAGGACGACGTGCGGCGACGGGACCCAACCGGCCGCCCACACAAGGGGCAACCACCAAATCAGCAACTGCTTCTACACCCTACGCAACACATTCCAGGCAAACCGCTTGGCTTGAGGAGTATGAACATACTTCTCGGCCACTGGGAGAGGCCTCTGGCAGGCGCCGACCTAGTCCGGAGCACCGCACTCACCGGGACCATAGCCGGAGCCCGCCTCCAAGGGGGGCACGCGGTCAGGAGCCGTGCCGCGGGGACCGATCTCCCCCCAGAATGCTAAGGCACGTCCGGGAGAGGGGGAGCCCTTCGGTTATTAAGGTCGAACACCATCCTGAAACCCCTATCAAGGTGTCGGGAACGGCCGCACGGCCAACAGCTCTTCCTTTCTCCACCTTGTTTAGCACCGAGATAATCAACGCTCTGCGCTACAGGAAGGTCAAGATGCGACGTTAGATCTTTATGGTGGGACGGTAG
The DNA here is from genome assembly GCA_029747015.1 of Carnegiea gigantea. Classification (NCBI taxonomy): domain Eukaryota; kingdom Viridiplantae; phylum Streptophyta; class Magnoliopsida; order Caryophyllales; family Cactaceae; genus Carnegiea; species Carnegiea gigantea. The sequence continues at coordinate 282,483 of JAKOGI010000405.1, read as the reverse complement.
ACCCTGAAGAGCATCTAAGAGTCTACAAGGCACAGATGTATATGCAGGATGTGGACGACGCCGCTTATTGCCGCTATTTCCCTGCTACCTTAAAAGGAGTGGCGCAATTATGGTTTAATGGTTTGCCACCGGGGAGTGTTACCTGCTTTCAAGACTTGGCGGATAAGTTTGTTAGCCAATTTATCACTAGCTAGAAGGAAAGGAGGACTAGCATCCACCTGTCAAAGATCAAGCAGAAGCCAGAGGAGTCCCTTGCTGAGTTTGTCAAGTGCTTCCATCAGGAGGCAGTGCTGATCCCCGACTTGGAGGCCAGGGTGGCATACATCTCCTTCTTGAACGGCCTTAAGAGCAGCCGCTTCAAGTTCTGCTTGGTGGAGCAGAAGGAGACGCTGCTGGCCGAGGCCCTGAGGAAGGCCACGGACTTCATCCGGGCCATTGAGATCTGAGCCAACAGCTCGGATGCCCCGAAGAAGGCAAAGGCCCTGGGGGATAAGAACTTCAATCGCGGCGACAGGAATCCCAGCCCCGGGAAGAGGAGGCCGCAGTTCGAGGCGGTTGACCCCCAGTTTACCACCAATGCTAGGAGCATCCTCATGGAAGTTAGAGGGCATCCTATGTTGCGGAGATCGCCTCCTATGACCGCGCCCCCTAAACTGCAGAATGCCCAGAAGTATTGCGAGTTCCACGAACAGAACGGACATACCACGATTGAATGTCGAGAGTTGAAGAAAGCCCTTTACGTACTGGCAGACAAGGGTGAAATTGATCGATTCTTAAAGAGAGGATCACGGTTCCTCCGACGAGAACAAGAGCCTGCTCCACCCCCGCCGCGGGATGAGGAGTGCTCGACGGAAGTCGTGGCCACAATAGCGGGGGGTTACGCGGAAGGAATAACTCGGTCGGCTTGGAAAGCTCAGCTCAGAAATGCACAGCAAGTGCTTACCGCAGAGCAGGGACCTTATTTGAGGGCGCCCACAATGGTATTTGGTGGAAAGGAGGCTCTGCGATTCGCTTCTCCCCATAATGACCCCCTGGTCGTCGAGATGAAGATAGCCAGTGCAATTATGCAGCGAATCCTGGTCGACACGGGTAGCTCTGTGGACATCATAACTTAGGATTGCTTGAAGAAACTCGCGCACCCCGAACACGACATCGTCCCCTTGGTGCACCCTATCCTGGGCTTCGGTGGGCAGGAAGTGAATCCCACGGGAATGATCCGCCTTCCAATGCGTTTTGGTGATAAAACCAAGTCCAAGAGCCTTTAGGTCGACTTTCTGGTCATTGATGTGCTCACAGCTTACAATCTAATTTTAGGGCGGCAAACCCTCCATAAGGTGAAGGCCGTCATCGTCGCATACCTCCTCCAACTTCAATTCGAAGCGGATGACGGCAATATTGGCAAAATGCCGGGGGGGACCAGCGGACGGCCCGAGAGTGCTACCTGGTGACCATCAAACCCCTTATAGAGCGTGTTAAGCTTGTCGAGAGCTACAAATTTAACCACTACTTCGGTTATTAAATACTTTTTATAATATAGGAAAGTAGGGATCGATCCACGAGGAACGATTGTTTTAAAAAGGCTAGCTTAATCCTAAATGATTTTACTAATCCAATTTATTAAATCTTATCTTAATAATTCTGAAATAATTAAAATCTAATGAATAAAAATCTGGAAAAACACCTAATGATGCTCCCAAATATTTTAGGTCATATTCTGGAAATAAAGTAGTAAAAAGATTCCCTAAATAATTTAGAAAAATAAAAACAGAATAGTACTGAAATTCTATTAAAAATCAATAACAGCAAATAATAGTCAGAAAATAAATATTAAAATTGTCAAACACGAACCGAAAATATTATTCTTCAGGTCTATAAGCTTATAAATTCTAAATTGTATCTAATTAATTTCAGAAAAATCAGATCAGGAAATTAGCACAGAATATCAAGCAGAATAATAAATCTAAAATTAGAAATAAAAAAATCTGCATCAATATAAATATGAAATTAGTCACGAAAATTGCCCAGATTTTAGGACACAAATTTCTGGACTTAACCACACCCAATAATTGTAAATTAAAATTAAAAATCAAAATTTTCAAAATTAATAACCTAAAAACCTACACTTATCAATTTCTCAAAATAATTCTGAAAAATTATCAAATAACTTCCAAAAATTACGAAATTAAATATGGGCAGACTAGGTCACTAAATAAACCCTAGGAACTAATAAAAATCGAAAAATAACAAAAATAACTATTTTTAGTCTAATTTCTCACAAGCGGGTAATTAAATACGAAAACTGAATATAAATCAATCTAAAATTATAACCACTCTAAAAATCAAAATCTAAACTATCTAAAAATACCTAGACACTCCTAAAAGACTATACTTTTGTGGGGGGGTCAATTGAAATTATATTGAAGCTAATAAAAATAGAACAAAAATTAACAAACTAATCAAATTAACTCTAAGCAACAAATAATGATCAAAAGTTGTCAAATTTATGACGGATACTTAGTATAATCTCAATCCACCATGCAAATTAATATTTATCATTAACACACAAATTAATTTCATTCATGAGTTAAACTGTAGAAGACATCCACCAGCGGTTCTTCCCCGTTTTTTCTTAGATTCTAGTTTAATTAGGTCCATCACTAATATAAATCCTACTAGTTTTGATAACCCTCACACCAGCGCAAGAATTTAATCAAACTAGAGCATTAAGAATTAGAAAAATATCATTTAACACTTTATAACCAATTTACCAGCAAATCGATTTAACAAAGATCTAAAGCAATTACCTAATTAAAAGAGATGGGTTTGAGCCATCCATGATTAATTAGGGTGATACCTAAGCATAAAAGACTATAACTTTTACATATTATAGTCTTCTAAACTATCAATTGAAATTGTATTAAACTAACTAGCATGCATTCTAATTAATTTAACACGAATATCATAAACGATAAACGCTAATCGCTATAGAATCATGAATATGAATCAACTAGGCAATAAAGTATAAAACTTGTTTCAAAATAGTAAATTTAGCATGGTTTCAAGAAGATTATACTAAGTAAAAAGAAACTACTCACTCATATTAAAAATAAAATCACAAATTTCACCAAAATAATTCATGTTTAATAATGAACTAAACAAAAGAAAAGGAAAAAAAATTAAAATAGGAAGAAGAAAGTGGGGCATTCATGGAGAGTTGGCTGGCGTGGGATCCTTGTGTTGGTGTAGCCGTAAGTGATGGTGAGGAGGATTATGATGAGGATTGATGGTGATGAAGGGGGATGGAGGAGATGCGTGAGCTGATGCCGTGAGGGTGAAGCTTGATGTGTGGAGTTGATGGATGATCGATGATGATGATGATATATATAGGAAGAAAGGAGGGGTGTGATTAGGGTTAGTAATTAGGGTTTCCTTCTTCCTTTCTTCCTTAAACTTCTTCTCCCTTAAGACTTGTAGCTCTTCTCCAACTCTTGAAATCCTAGCCCAGTCAATATCTTCATAATTATCCTTATTTGGACCGTCTTCTGCCCAAGTATGTAAAACCCGAGCCTCAACGACTCGTCTTCTCCTCTTTATTAAAACAATGCCTAACCTGAAAAATATATAAATTAAAGTAAATTAGACGAAATAAAATATATAATATAATCGAAATAATTATTAAAACAATGCATGATTTTTGGCTTAACAGAGCGGACTAGGGAGCGCGGACCTGCTGAACCGTCCTAGACGGAGAAGCGGGCGAAGGTGGGACCGGCCGCTCCGGCCTCGAAGGCCTTGGTTATCGACACCCTCAGTTCGTCAGAACCTCCGCGGCCTCGACTAGAAGTCACGGATGCGATGGAGCACGTCTCGCTCGAAGAGGAGCAGCATGAGCGCACTGTGCAGCTAGGTCGCGGCATCACGGTTGCTGATCGGCAATCACTGGTTTCCCTCTTACGGGAGTACAAGGAGCACCAGTTGAATGTAGACCCCCGTCACAAGCAGGTTATCTAAAAGAAGCGCCATATGGGCCCGGAGAGAGCGGTCGCGGCCAATGCTGAAGTCCAGAAGCTGTTAGAGGCTGGCTTCATTCGAGAATGTCAATACCCCGAATGGATCTCGAATGTAGTGTTAGTAAAGAAACCAAAAGGAACCTGGAGAATGTGCGTGGACTTCATGAATTTGAACAAGGCCTGCCCGAAGGATAGTTACCCACTGCCAAAGATTGACAAGTTGGTGGACGCCACGGCCGGACACGCCCTACTAAGCTTCATGGACGCCTTCTCTGGGTATCACTAGATACCCCTCTGCCCCGAGGGCCAAGAAAAGACGGCGTTCATCACGGACCGCGGCCTCCACTGTTATAAAATAATGCCCTTCGGGCTAAAGAATGCAGGGGCCACCTACCAGCGCCTGGTCAACAAATTGTTCGAGCCCCTCATTGGTCAGACCATAGAAGTATATGTCGACGACATAATTGTGAAAAGTAAGACTGAGGGGGATCATAGTCGTGATCTGCAAAAGACGTTTGACATACTTCGAGCGTTCAACATGAAGCTCAACCCAAAGAAGTGCGTCTTTGGAATTCGGTCGGGCAAGTTCCTCGGCTTCATGATCAGTAGCCGCGGCATCAAAGCTAACCCAGGCAAAATCCAAGCCGTCCTGGATATGAAGCTCACCCGGAATATACGAGAGGTGCAGCGCTTGAATGGTTGCATAGCCGCCCTTGGACGGTTTATGTCCCAATCCGCGGATAAGTGCCAGCCATTCTTCCGCGTCCTAGCCAGCGGGGCAGCTTCAGTTGGGATAAGCAGGCGGATGAGGCCTTCCAGGCTTTGAAGACCTACCTAGCTCAGCTGCCCAAGACCGTCAGTCCTACGGAAGGGGAGGTCTTGGTGCTGTATTTGGCCGCTTCAGAGCACACCGTCAGCGCCGCCCTTGTGGTGGGACGCAAAGGAGCAGATCCCTGTGTACTACGTAAGCCACGCCCTGGCCGGTGCGGAGATGAACTACCCCCTCATCGAGAAGTTTGCATATGCCTTGGTGATGGCTAGTCGGAAGCTGAGGCCTTACTTTGAGGGCCATAAGATTTTGGTCTTAACGGACCAACCCTTGAGGAACGTCCTCCAGAAGTTAGACGCCTCCGGGTGGCTCTTGAAATGGGTCGTCGATCTCTCCCATTATGACCTAGCCTTCGAACCACGGAGAGCCATCAAGGCCTAAGCATTAGCTGACTTCCTGGCAGAGAGCATGATGACCGCTAAGGAAGAGGACTCACGCCCTCGGCCCTGGAACTTATACGTGGATGGCTCGTCCACTAAGAATGGCAGTAGAGTCGGCCTTATTATTGAGAGTCCCACCGGGGCGCGGTACGAGCATGCCCTAAAGTTCATGTTCAAGGCATCTAACAATGAGGCCGAGTATGAAACTCTCGTTGCAGGGATAGAGCTCTGCTATACTACTGGGGCCGATTATGTACAAGCTTTCTCTGATTCCCAGCTAGTCGTCAGCTAGCCCAATGGAGCATACGAAGCAAAGGACGACGTCATGGCCGCATATATCCGATGAGTTCGGGAGGCCACCAAGTTATTAAAGCACTTTACCATCACGCACATCCCTCGGTCAGAGAACCGACAGGCAGACGCCCTGTCTAAGCTGGCGAGCTCATCTGATGATGGGAAACCCAAAAACATCCAGTGGGAAACTCTGACAGAAAGGAGCATCGACCCACACGAGGTGTTATGGTTAGACAGAAGTCCAACGTGGATGGAGCCTATCTGCATATACCTCACTGACGGCGCGTCGCCCTCGGACCCCAAAGAGGCGGATAAAGTGAAGAAGAGGTTGAACTGGTTTATCTTATACGAAAGAATTCTATACAAAAGATCTTTCGCCCGGCCTCTTCTAGAGGAAGGGAGAAGGGTATTAGAAGAGCTGCACCAAGGCATTTGCAGCACGCATGCAGGAGGCCACGCATTAGCCGTCACGGCCATTCGGACCGGCTACTACTAGCCTAGCTTGCGGGAGGACGCAATGACGCTAGTATGGACCTGTGACAAATGTCAGAAGTTCATACCCATCCAACGAGTCCCCTCCACCACTATGACGCCTATAGTCAGTCTCCTCCCGTTCGCCACATGGGGAATGGATATCCTCGGCCCTTTTCCCAAGGCTACGGGATAGCGCAAGTACCTCTTCGTGGCGTTGGATTACTTCACCAAGTGGATCGAGGTCAAGGCTGTAGCGTCCATAACCACCACTAAGGTACGAAAGTTCATTTGGCGGAACATCATCACCCACTTTGGCATCCCTCGTGTCATAATTTTTGACAACGGTCGGCAGTTTGACACGAACAAGGTCACGGACTACCTTAGTAACTTGGGCTGCCAAGCTCGCTTCACTGCTATGGCACATCCCCAGACCAACGGCCAAGCCGAGGCGGCCAATAAATCTATCCTCCACGGCTTGTAGAAGAAGCTTGACAACGCGAAAGGTAAATGGGTGGTCGAACTGCATGGTGTCCTATGGTATCTACGTACCAATGAGAAAACTGCTACTGGCGAACCGCATTCATGTTAGCCTATGGATCTGAGGTTGTCTTACCTGTTGAAGTCGCCCTTCACACCCACCGACTGACAACTTTCCAAGAGGGGTTGCACAATGCGGCACTCCGCAAAGCCCTCGATCTTTTCCCCTCCATTTTTGGCGACGCCCTCCTCCGAGAGGCTCTATATAAACTCCGCATCGCACGACTGCACAACCGCGCAGTGAGGGTGCAGCCAATTCAAGTGGTGATCTCATTCTTTGGCGCACGGAGGCTGTAGCTAGGGCGGGGGAACACGGCAAACTAACCGCCAACTGGGAAGGCCCATACACAAATCCGCCCCGCTGTATATCGATTGGAGACCCTAAACAGTACCTCCGTCCCACGGGCCTGGCATAGTAGTAACCTGAGGAAATATTACACTTAGGCTTATGCTTTTTCTTTATCCCCCACCGGTATGTACCTTTTTGCTCACAAGTAATGAAGCCCAATGCCCCAGGCGGTCATTTTTGCACTACTGCACACCTCTTGCTCTACTTAAGCACGGCCTGACAGCCGGTCGCTACACTCAGCAAGGCCTAACGGACGGTCGCTACACTCTTAGCCCCAAGGGGGACTAAGGGTCCTCAAGCACGGCCTTACGGCCGGTCACCACACTCAGCATGGTCCAACGGCCAGTCGTTACACTCCTAGCTACATTGGGGGCTAAGGGTGCTCAAGCACAGCCTAACGACCAGTCGCTACACTCTTAGCCCTATTGGGGGCTAAGGGTCAGGCACGGCCTAACGGCCGGTCGCTACACTCTTAGCCCCAAGGGTCTTCAAGCACGGCCTTACAGTCGGTAGCTACACTCAGCGCGGTTTTACTGTCGGTCGCTACACCCCCTTAGCCCTAATGGGGGCTAAGGGCCCTCATGCACGACTTAAGTGAGGTACAAACTTCCCAATAGCGTGACGCATTCCTTGTTCTTTCACTTGGGGGCTGCTACCCTAACGATGCAGAAAGAACGAAGTGCAAGTTGAAACGAAAGAACAAGCTGAAAGTGGAAGAGTGAACGAGATAGGATGATAAACAGAAGTGAACATCCCTTCATTAATAAAAAGAGCACAACCCTTTACAACCCAAAAAAAAAAAACCAAAAAACCAAACAAACACAAACAAAACGAAGGGGAGAGAGGAGAAGACAAGAAGGGGCGGGGGGTTACACGTTGGGCTCTCCACCATCCTCATGCTCCTCCTTTTCAGAAGCCCCAGCCTCAGCTTCTAGGGGGGTGGTGGCCTCGTTCCCAGCATCCTTGCCCTTGGCGGAGGGAGGGATAAACTCCACCTCCTTAGGGTCATGGCCCGCTGGCGCTCATCCACATAGTGGAGGTAAGCTTCGAAGTAGTTATCTTCCTGAAACTCGTTGGCCAGGGTCATCAGGACCTTGCGTAGGTACCTGAGGGTGTCGGTGCGGCCTTGCTGGTAGCCCTGCTCCTTAGCTCAGGCCGCATCAGCCCCGGCCTTCTCTAGCTGACGCTGCAGCCCGTTCTCTCGGCCTCACAGGCGTCTAGATCAGCCTGCAGCTTTTCGCAGTGCCGCTGGTACCGCGCGACGAGCCCCTCCAGCCTTCGGCATTCCGCAACAGCCCTCACCCCTTGGTGGAAGACCTCGGCCATGGCTATATCTTCCTCGGTTATCTTGGGGGGATCCGAAGTCGTAGGAGTTACCAGGTCCCAGGACTTAACTATGTCCTGGACAAGAGAGAGCTTGGCGGCAGGGTTCGCCTTGATGAAGTTGGCTGAGGGCCGTAGGGCGATTGGGGAGGAGCCACCGATAACTTGGGACGCGACCCCTGCAGTTTTGGAAGGGGCGAGGTGCTCTTGCATGTCGGGGGTACGGTCCCCTGATGACCGGCTCCCCGATCGCTCGGCTCCCGCTTCCCCCACTTGCGAGGGGGCGGAGGCCACGACCTTGCCTGGCTGGTCCTCGGTCCACTGCCACTTCCGAACCGATAGGCTTATGGCAGGCTTCTTCCCACAAGGAACGAGGGAGGGTGCCTGCAGGAAAAATATTTAGCCTGTATAATCCAAGAGCTACGAGTAAGGGAGTGGGGATGAACCAGGTTGTACACCGTACCTTTTTGGCCTGTTGAGTAACGAGGCGCTATCTCTCCTCCTCTCGCTGACGCTTGGCGTCGGCCGCCACCTGTTCGGGGGTGGCGTCCCCGATCTCGAAGAGCGTCAGCCTTGCCCTCGCTTGATGTGCATAAAGCAAAAAGGAAGTTAGGTCAGAATAGTTAGCATTAGGATGACTAAGTACCCTTGGTGTAATTCTTAAGGATCAGAAGGCCGACCGCAGCGAGGAAGAAGTCATTGGCGAAAAACTTTAACTTCGGGAGCCAATTCAAAGGCTCCCGATCACTGGACTTGCTCCTCCTCCTCTCAGGGCCCTTCACTGACTCAATTGCTTGAGCTATGAACTTAGGGATGGGTCGAGGCTTATCATCTTCGCATATGTAGAACTAGAAGTAGCGTGCGGTTCTCCTCTCGTCGACCGTGGGCTCCCCGAAGAGGCTCCGCACGGGTTTTCCCTCATTCCAGTCGGGAACGTCCCCCAACCTAATTCCCGGCGTAAGAAGAGGAAATCATATTTCCAGTACTTCACTTTTGATTTCTTTTCGATGGCCGTCATAAAGTCCAACCTGTTGTTGAAGCAATACACCCTAGGTCCTCGGTCTGCTTGGGAGCCCTTTGAACGGTATGAACGAGACTGAACGCTTGAGCCGAACAAGTAAGGCCGCGCAACTCACAGGTTGCTATAAAGGAACAAATATTGTGCCTTGAAGTGGGCACAACCTGTGCGGGCGCCAATTCGTACTTATTCAAGATCTCCACGATCACAAGATGAAGGGGAAAACGGAGACCGTAGTTTAGGGCCGCACGGTAGACCACTATACACTTGGCGAGCAGCTTATTCACAGTTGCATCCGCCTCGGGAATCACAATGGCATACCCGGTAGGCAGAAGGTGTTGCTTCTCGATGGTCGACCTCTTTAACTTAGCGACGACCTTTAGATCAGGGAAGTGACTGCCCGGACCATCCTGTGGGTCCGAGCGGGTTAGGGCCCCGGGGAACTCAGACCCTTCCTCTATGGTCTCTATAACCGCAGGTGTGCGTCCTTTTCGTTTAAGCACCGACTTGCCCGGTCCCAACGGTGCTTCAGAAGAGGAGCTCGTGGACGCCCTCTCCGAGGATGAGCTCCTTAACGATCGCTCAGAGAAGGAGCCAGGCGAGCCCATCCCTGAGGAAGCGCTAGAACTAGTGGAGGACACTTCGGCCTCTGGGTTGGACTGGGATGCAGCTAAACAGGGATTACCTTGTGTGCCCTCAGCCAGCAACTCGTTGGGGGATCTGATGCGCGGGGTGGACTTGGTATTTAACATTCTGCGAACCTGAAAATCAGTCATATAATTAGCTACGGTGAGCTCCCAAGGATACGTCACCTCTACCTCAGGGTTAACGAGTACTCGCAGCTAGACCATGAGGGAGTGCCCGGTTCAAAAAGGGGCACTGCATAGGGAGTCTTTTTGGGTTCCCTATACTTATTCTTTTGGGGGACGCCGGCCACCACCCGGCCATCAATAAAGGCAGGGAGGTTGGAGAATTGCGGGTGCCGACCCTCCACTTGGGGGCCGGTTAGCCCTTCAGGGACGTCCCCACTAGATGAGCAAGACAACGACATAATATACAACAAACAATGCGCCGAGGGGATGCGAATGTGTACCTATAAGAGATGGAGATTCCAGGGACCTGATTGAAGATGAGGATGAACGTTCAAGCAAGCCTTTGAAGATACAAAGAGGCAGTGTCAGGCACTACAGTGAATTTGAAGGCAAAGTGGAAGATGAAAAACGGAGCTTCTCTCTCTAGAAATTGCTTCTCTCTAGGGGTGGAAATGTGTGGAGAGCAAATGACCCTCCCTCAACGAATACGTACCCTTATATAGAGCAAAAAGGCAGGACACGCCTCTCCCGATGAAACTCAACGGGCACACCTCTTTCCACTGATGCCATGTGGCAACCTATCACCGCCACGTCACAGGCAGAAATGGAGGATCTCGTGAAAGAATAGGCCTCCAGAGGCATTCCAGGGTGGCCAGCCGTTGTACGCCCGGCCTAAGGGGCTGGGTGATCTCGGGCACAGCCTTATGGCCGATCGCTACACTCTTAGCCCCACTGGGGGCTAAGGGTCCGCAAGCACGGCCTCACGGCTGGTCGCTACACTCTTAGCCCAACTGGGGGCTAGGGGTCCTCGGGCACGACCTCATGGTCATTTGCTACACTCTTAGCCCCACTGGAGGCTAAGGGTCTGCAAGCACAGCCTCACGGCCGGTCGCTACACTCTTAGCCCAACTGGGGGCTAGGGGTCCTCAAGCACGACCTTACAGCCGATCGCTATACTCTTAACCCCACTGGGGGCTAAAGGTCCGCAAGCACGGCCTAGCGGCCGGTCACTATACTCTTAGCCCCATTGGGGGCTAAGGGTACTCAAGCACGGCCTAGTGGCCGGTCGCTACACTCTTAGCTCCACTGGGGGCTAAGGGTCCGCAAAAACGGCCTCACGGTCGGTCGCTACACTCTTAGCCCCACTCGGGGCTCATGGTCGTTCGCTACACTCTTAGCCCCTCTGGGGGCTAAGGGTCCGCAAGCACGGCCTCATGGCTGGTCACTACACTCTTAGCCCCACTGGGGGCGAGCACAGCCTAATGGCCGTTCGCTACACTCTTAGCCCCGCTGGGGGTTAGGGGCCCTTAAGCACGGCCAAACGGTCGGTCGCTACACTTTTTGCCCCACTGGGGGCTAAGGGTCCTCGAGCACGGCCTAATGGCCGGTCGCTACACTCTTAGCCCCATTGGAGGCTAAGGGTCCGCGAGCACGGCCTAACGACCGGTCACTACACTCTTAGCCCCACTGGGGGCTAAGAGTCTTTAAGCACAGCCTAGCACCCAGTTGCTGCACCGTTGGCCCCATTAGGGGTAGGGGTCCTCACACACGGCCTAATGGCCGGTCATTATGTCCTTAAGCACCCACAGGGGCCAAGGGACCTTAAGCCTGGCTTCACAGCCTTTCACAACACATGACGACAAGTAAAAGGCAACTCATACTGGACCTGTTTTCATTACGACAATCATGCTAATACAAGCAACAAAAGGGGGGCGGGACAGTACAAAAGAAGACTCGAAACGAAACTAAGTCTACTCTTCATCACTAGAAGGGGTCGGCCGACCCAGAACCCTCCTCCTGGCCGTCTTGGGAACCACGGACCTCCACTTGATCGGCCGACTGATGAAGTTGCGCTCCCCTCAGTGCATGGTCGACACAGTCCATCTGGGCCTCAAATGTTGACCACCTTAGACCTATCAAGGATGATTTCATACTCTCGGCCGTAAAATCATGCGCAACACTCAGCTCGATCGCCTCATTAAGCAACATGGCGTAGAAGGTCGCCTGTACTATTTCAGGGAGTTCGAAGTCAGCCGCCGCGCCCTCAGCCTCGGACAGTGAAAAGCGCGGGCATAAGAAGTGGAAGTCTTCGGGAAGGGGGTGAGGCGGACGCGTAGCGCTCCTCCAACGCCAGATAAAGGACCCCTCACGTAATGAGTCATGTCCCTCGTGTCGTAGATAGGAGGGAACGCCATACTAACTGGGGAAATAAGAATACTGCTCGCCCTCTCTGTATTTTCTACCACTTCCCCTGGAAAGATGAACACTCGAGTATCCTATGTGGGAGAACGATGTTGTATTTATAGAGGAAGAATAGGAGGAACTGGAGAAGAGAGAAATTCCCAAGAGTCTAATGGCCAATCCACCTCAGACACGTGTCCACCCAACCAACATAAATTAATTACAAGCCAAGTCAAGATTATTTAACAAAAATGGAAATGTAGTCTTTTATTATTCTCCGCATAAGGGGTACAAAGGAAAGACAAGAGAAAACGCTAGTAGGAGGGGGTCGCGCATTCATAGGCTTAACGCCTTCCCGTTGCTTGTCGTCATCCTGGGGGAGACTGCCTTCTCAGGGGCCGAGTCCTCATCTGCCGTTTCCACTCCCGAGCTCTCTTCCTGTCGACCGGCTCCTGAATTCTCCCCTAAACCGCCCTTTGAGCAGAATCGAGCTTCGTAGATTCGATCACTAAATAACCAGATCCACGACTCGAATGTAGTCCAACGGAGCTCAGTGAGGGCCAACTCCAATGACCAAAGCGCCTGTCCCTGCAATACCCCAAGCCTTTCGACCTCGTTCAGAAGCATCGCATAGAAGATCACCTGGGGTAATTCCAGGAGTTCGCAGTACTTGGCGGCCTCTTCAGCCACAGCCAGCTCAAAGCCTGGACAGAGGGTCTGAAAGTCTTTTGGGCAACTGGGAAAAGGCAATCCCACGTTAGTCTCATGTAAAATGGCAAGTGACATACTCACTCATCGCTTTAGTATCAAGAGAACGTGGGAAAGCCATGGGGGGAACCTCGATAGCCGCTATCGCCGAATAAGGAAGTATGAGATACCATACCCCGACGGTTGCCTTTTATAATGGAAGAAGCGACAGTTTCATACAACTGCCATCCAGGCCTCGTAACCTATACATTTGTGGACGGTGGCTCAAGGGTCGTCCATTTCAAAGGCCCAATTTCTGAGGACCCTCGGATGCGTGCCGACCATAAACAGTGATCCACATTCTACCTGACTACTCGTCCGACTCGACGTACAGGTAAAATATGGGGGGCTAAGTGATTGGAGAAAAAATCCGATTTTTCCCAAAAGGGGCCCATATAATACATGGAATAATGGGCCCAAAAGCATCACCATAGGGATTCTCCCAGGCCCATACCTGGACTCATGGGCCCTGGGACGCTACCCTAGAGGCTCCCTTTTGGGCCCTTCCACTCCGAGACCGACGGCCCATGTGGGAACTCCAGGTAAGATTACTGTTCTGCCCTTTTTTCAAGAGGACTATAAATAGTTACCTATCTTCCTCGGGAAAGGGGCTGGCAGATTCATCCACTGAACTCTCATTATACTCTCTCTCTCTTTTGACCTCTTGACGTGAACCCAGGACTAACTTGACCGTCGGAGAGGCGTTCCCCGGTCTACAACTGGGGGTTGCCCTTTTTGTAAGGGAGGCCGTTTCAGGAAGAGGACGTCGAGTGTTGAACGCCAGTTATAAGATAAACTCGCTCCTTCGTCCTACGTCATCAGTAACCGTACCCTAAAAGATTTCGTCCGAAATCAAATATTAAGATAAAACATTGCCTGATTTACTTGATCATATAATTAGCAAAATTGGCTTTTTCAATCAATGGAAACTTTAGTTAGTGAATCAAACCCTTCTCCCTTACATCTAAAAGTCTCAAATCTCACTAAGTTCAGTTGTAAAGTGGATTACATGAGGGAAAACGAGCCCATTAAAAGTAGGTTTTGATTCATAAAATAATCAGCACATAGCGTGAGACAGTTAAGATCATATATCAATCAGGAACAAATAGTTTCGCTAAGTTATAAGCGAAAAATACCTCGTCCTTTATATTAGATGCCACCATCTTTGAGAATAATTAGATATCCAAATCTCTTTCAAAATAAAGTCATTTTCTTCTTGTAACTCCTATGTTTATGCATTATACATCAACCTTTGTGAATTACAAATTTTACACCATAACGTATCTAACATCTGAAACTCCTTATAATATCCTATAAAAAAAATATGAATCCAAATATATAATGTATATTAAAGGCCTTACCTACTATAAACATAGAAAATTATACAAATTCTTGTATAAGGTTGGAGCTCCACCCTATTGTACTGAACAATCCATTTGTTTCTTCTAATGAGTTGCTTTGCTTCCCCCTTGTTGTTAATTAGCATCCCTTTTGTAATATCTTCAAAGAATGACAGTGTTGCAAGACCTTCAAGTCTGACCCAAAAACAGTAATAAATTTCATGGTTGTTCATTTATTGCACGATTACATGACATTTCCTGAATCGAATTCCCAAGGCATATAAAAATCATCAAGGAAAACAATAAACAATTAATGAAAGTAATCACCCCAATCCTGCGATGACATTGAATTAAGTCAAATAAATTAACAACACATTACTGCATCCTTTTGAAAGTTACAATCCATGTGATAACATGCATCCTCATAAGGAAAATCCTTTTAGTATTGCAAAGGGTCAAACACTGAGGAACAATAGCAATACCAATTACAAACTACTTATTAGAGGAAAGCTTGACATCTAAATATAAACTCCAAATAAAAACAAAAAGTATGAACCAAAATCACAGACCACTAATTACGAAACAAAATCTAAACAAATAAAAAAACTACATCTAAATTAAAAAACGAAACTACCCCCCTCGCCCTTCTTAGTCAAATCCTACTCTCCCAAAATCTCGAGTTAAGTACTTTCAAAGTGCCTAATCATATATATATATTAAAAGTTGGATACAAACAATGTGTGAATGATATGTGGTATCTCACATGGCATAAGTTAATGACTTGCAACTTGCAATTGATGGATATTAGTGGAGACATATTAATCAACATTAATGCTATTAATTAGATTTTATAATATGCTATTAACTAAATTATTTATTGCATAGTTTTATACTCCTAACTCTTTTTATTTTTTGAGTAAGTTCTCATGTGATTAACTTGGTGTGCAATAATTGATTTTTTTGTATTTCAAACTGATTCATTTTATTTTTCAATTTTAAAAGAATAGAGTTAGATAAAAGAATCAAATTTTACCTTCATTTTAATTGTTACTACTTTTTTTTTTTAAGTATAGATCTTGAGGTTATTGTAAATGAGTAAAGTCATATTGCCATATAACAATTTAATCGCATAAGATAATTTATGAACGATATATAAGACAACATGTACAAAGATTGTGTTAGGTTCTATATGAATATTTATCTAGGGTTGATTTTTATATATCTTATGTAGAGTAATCTATAATATTGCAATATAGTTTTTGTGAAATTAAGTTAAATTAAAATTTAGTCCATTTAACTCCTAAAAAATATCCATCACAAATTAATTATACTGTGACGTGTTCAATAATTATGAAAAAAATGGTAAACGGTAAATCATTACCATATGAAAACAAAAGAAATTTAGAGTGATTTTAAAGAAAAATATAAAGGAAACAATAGTTATGCTATTATAAAATTGTTAATCTACTTTTAAAATAATATATTTTTACTAATTAGTTATACTAATATTACATTATTAAGACAAAAATTAACTAACATCCTTACATCATAAGGGTATAACCCTATATATATTAAAAGTTAGATAGAATCAATATATAAGTGATACATAGGATAACATGTATAATACCACATAGGATTACTTGACTTCATAATGATCTATGTAGGCTAAGTTAATGCAATGCTACATTAAATTAAGATTTTAATTTTTTGCATAATTTATATAGTAATTAGTAAAACTCCAACTTTAATATAATCTTTGTTAAAGTAGTTAAATGACAAGATAGTCTATTTAATTACTAAATTTGCCCACCAAAAAACGTCTCACATATTAAAGATTTTTGGGAACATAGTATATGAATAATTATGGAACAAATACAAAAGGAATTTCAAGTGATAATTTACATGGAAAAAGAAAAGAAATTATTATAACTAAAAAACAATAATTATGTTGTAATAGGATTATTACTACTTTTAAAATTGACATGTTTTCTATGCTATTTATACTAATAAAATTAAAATAAAAATTAGCATGTTTTCTATGCATTAGATGCTACATAGGATACTCAATTTGAGTTAAGATGGGTATAGATTTATTACAATATCAATTCTACTTATTAAAGTGAATACCACTTATTAATTAGTAATAAAATTTAACATTTATATAAAATATATATTTAATAAATAAATTATTTAAATGAATAAAAACAATGTGAGTTGAACATTAAGAATGAGGAGTACATATTATCACAATGGAAAAGAAATTAAAAAAAATATTTAACTATTCGTAAATTGAGTAATCTAACATATCTTTTTTTACTATTTGGATTAATAATTATTTTTTCATTATCAATACAATTTTAAATATGTTTGGACTACATCCTTGCATTTGCAAGGGGTATGACCCTAGTGTCTTTAATTACTGTCCAATAAAGACCTAAAGTTAGCATCAAAGTACATAAAGAACATATGGTAAACAAAAGAAACATAATAATGCCTAAAGAAGGATTAATGTTCTATAAGGACATATAAAAGAAAACAATAACAAATAGGAATTATAATATGCAATAAATACACTATATTTTTAACTGAAGTGTATGAAATAATTGGGAATAAAATTAATCCATCTAAAAAAATGCACACATCTTATTGTCTTCTCTCGTGACTTTTTTTCACAATATCTAATTAGTACAACAAAGGTACTTAGAATGAATTCTTCACTGCTAATTTTAGTAATGGATTAAATAATTAACAAACTTAAAGTTCTTCATCAATGGAGGAATTTAGGCTCCTAAATTACTTTAATTAAATAACCACTTCAAATACTTTGTTCAATTATGCCTTGTTGGTGCAGATATATCCTATTCCATTGCTATTATCTATTTAAGAATTAAATCTTGACAGTATTGCCATACCCCAACCTCCATATTTTTGTCTCATTGAAAATACGAACTTTTTGCTGAGGGGTGGGATCATTATGAACTTTGTTCATTACACATTTACTTCTATGTTGTGTGAGAAATGAATTTTTTAAAAATATAGAGATATCAAATACAATATCTCTTGAAAACTTGTCGGCAGTAGTAAGAATCATAGTATAAAATTTATTCTTTTTCATCAAATACTAACATGTATGTGACTTTAAAATTCATTATTTTAGTTTTTTCACAACAATATTTTAAAAGAGATAGCAATTTATGCTAAGGTGAAGACATCATTTTTCAAAAATAGATCAAATTCCTTTATTTATCTTTTTTTTCCCCTCTTCTCAGTTGATCGAAATATTCATCTAAGTTCTTGAAGGATGCCTATTTGTACTTGAGGCTCCTATTAGATAGTAATGCAATGCTTCAAGTCCTTCCATAAGTATTAGCTCCCAAAATCCCTAATTCAGTACTCATCATATTAAACATGCTCTATAATTAGTTCCTCTAAAAAGAAAAGATAAAATGGAACTCAAAACTTGGAATGAATCCATCAATACACCCTTCAGGATTGAAATATCCTCTAACTAAAATTAAATTTTCTGAAGCCGATTGCCCCCTTTTAAATCAATACACTGTATTATCATCCCTCCTCTCAAAATCTTTGACTTCACAAATCAACCACCCTTCTCCAAAATTCCATTATCATGACTATCCTATTTGTCATTCTTATACCTTAAAAAATAAAAAGAAGTTAAAAAAATCTAAAACCTTGGCAACATACAACCAAAAAAGAATTGCTAATAGTAACAAAAATACAGCAGGCACAAAACTGAAATTAATAAATGAACTGAAGTAGAAGCAATCACACCATCATACAATACTGATAGATTCGATCATAGGAACTGAAAGCAAAAGAAAAAAGAAGGAGATATTCACATGTTCTTCTAGTCTTTGCACACCTCCATTGATTCATGAGTATTGTTTGTGTTTACCTATTTTCCTTGCACCTATGTATCACACAAATCCCCAAACAAATTAGCCACAAGATTTTGAAAAATTCATCTAGTAAATAATTAAAAGGTGACTCTCAAAGAGAATTAGGGAAGAAGCAATATTAGAGAAGCAATTTCCAAAATAAATTGAAGAAACCACTTTTCTGGAGAGGGAGTGTGTGTGTGTGTGTGTGTGCATGCGTGTTGTGATGAGAGAATAAGATGTGCACAGAATCAATAGTCAAAAGTATTTAAAGCGTCGACATTGACGTAGAATGAGACGTGCACATAATCACTTTGCCTGGTTCTTAGATAATAGAATTATCATGTATTCTTTATCAAATATAACCGAAATTATGAGTGATTTAAAAAAAAAAAACTGTAGATGGGTAGTTCACTTAGATAGGATGGTTTTTTTAAACAAAATTCTACAGTTTAGATTTAATGAATAAATATAATTGCATAACTTTTGTGGTTGAGATTACATCAAATCCTGCAAATTACTCCCGTTATAGCATTTTAGATTTTTTCAAAGATTATCATTTTTCTAACTATTGGTTTTTTTAGATAATAAAATTATCATGTATCATTTATCAAATATAACCGAAATTATGAGTGTTTTTTTAAAAAAATAAAAATTGTAAATCAGTATTTTACTTAGATAAGGTGTTTTTTAAAACTAAAATCTATGGTTAGATTTAATGAATAAATATAATTGCCTAATTCTTTCGTAGATAATTGGGTTATCATCTATTTTTTATCATGTGTATCTGAAATCAGGGGAGATTTTTTAAATAAAATATAGAGATATTTTAACTTTAAAACTGACAGCTTAGATTTAATATATAGATAATTTTTATGATTAAGATTACACCAAATCCTACAAATCACTCTTGTTGCACCATTCTAGGGTTTTGTAAAAACTGCTATTATAATAGCATAGATTGGAAAATATCCTCATCAAGGACACCAATGTATTGTATAGTACCAAGGCTCAAGAATATTAAATTGGACCTTAAGACATGGAGAAAACGTACGTTTGAGAGTTGTAAGCATAAACTAAAAAAAACATTGAAAACTTGTAAACTATTGAGCAAAAGTTAGTGATTCGGCCTAATAGCCTCCATCTTAATAATTGACATTATAGGCTTATTAAGCAACAGGAGAAAATGCATCTTTTCCACCAGAAACATTGGGGGAAATTGGCATGAGAGGAATGACTAGTTAATGATGATAGGAATTCTCGTTATTTCCATCAATCAATTAGAGCAAGAAAATCACTATCTTCTATTGTTAAAAATTTAAGACTTGTTTGGAGCATGGCTATACGATGTCACCCCGATTCAAAAACTTTTTATTCATGACTTCACTACAAGATTCAAATCAGTACAAGGCAATGTGTCCAATCTACAAATAGACCTCCCAAACATTGTCTCTGATGAAGACAATGATACCTTAATTAAACTAGTTGAGGATGACCAAATCAAATGTAACAGCCCGAACCTAAAATTCTTGTTAATTACTTCAAACTATCCTAATCACAAATTAAATTAAGTTGGGCGCTGCATTTCAATTTCGCATTTCAATTTATCATTTTATGTGTGTATATATATACATTTATGCATCACAAGTTGAAACGACGACGTGGCCTCGATATAAACCTTGTAATGCTCCTTAAATAATTCCTTCAAGTTCTAATTAATACGTGAATACCCGCATAGTAATAAATAAATTAATTAATTAAATAAAGGAGCCTAATTGTTAAAGAACTAATTTGTGAAGTAATAATAATAAGAATAAATGAACAAATATAGTAATCATAATAAAAAGGAAATGAGAATGTTTTCTCCCAAATTTATATCTAAAGGATGTAAAATTTATATGTATTAATTCTAGCTAAAATTACTATGTCAATTATACATAAATATAATGATATCTAAAAATGTACATATGTGTATAATGAATGAAAACCAAAAAAAACAAACAAATAAAATAAAATACAAGGGGATGGGATAAACATAAAAGAAATCTAGAAGTTGGGTTATGTGTCGTCAAATAAAAAGGGGTAAAATGAATAATTAGTGACAGCCTAACTAGATAAATTTATTACCGCAAAATAAATCAAATAAAGCTAATAATAAAACCAAGCATTTCCCCCTCCCCTGCTTCGATGGAACCCGAGCACCCCCTACTGCTCTACCGCATCCCACTGCTATCCGCCGTCCGTTCTTCGTCGCCGGAAACCGCCGCCGCTGTACCCTCGGCTGCCGGTCGTCCCAGTGCCACCGCTTCCCGCCCCTCCCTAAGTGTATTCAAGTGATTGGGAGGTAAAACCCTAACTCCCACTTGATTCAATTTTGATCTTTTATGCTAGAATTTTGATAGGAAATGGTGTAAATATCATTAATGAATATTTATTTGTAAGTTTCTTGAATTATTTTGGATGATTAGATTGAGTTGCAAATTGAGAAAGGTGATGAGTGAGGGTTGAATGTGATGCTTGAATTTTAGTTTGATTATGATGATTGATGATATTTAGATTAGTTTCATGAAAGAATTGAAGGTAATTTAGGGTTATATATGTGGAATATGTTGTTATGTTTTGAATCATGGGTTGGTGATTCGGATGGAAACTAAAGTTGTTATGTGATTTAATGGGGTTTAAGGGGATGTTAATGCCTAAGTTAGTGAAATTAGAAGACAAAAAATTCATTGGATAAGTGAGTTGTGATCATAAGATGGAAGGATTAGGGTTAGGGTTTGAAAAATGTTTAAGTCGATCTTATTGGCTCATTAAGGTTTAATGAGCTAATTGGTAATGAAAATGAGAAATATATGCATGTATATATGAAGTTAATAAATTTTATGTTTTGACCGCAACTAAATAATTAAGGGTTATGATTTAAATAAGGATACAAGAATAATTTTAGGTTATTTGGTGGTTTATGCAAAGTATAACGGATGTTTCAATGAAAGTAATGAGAATTGGGTAATTGAAGTTTGGGTGTGTATGTTATCATTGATTGGTGAGTGAGGTTAAGGTTGAGGTTTTAATGAGAAGTTAAGCCTATTTAGGTTGCTTTAAGTGTATGAGATTAGTGTTAATTAATATTTGAATGAGGTTAGTGGGTTATACATGTGTTAGAAAGGTATGTGTAGTCATGGATACAGTGATTAATGTTCTTGGGTAATGTTTATCTTAATTACGTTTATTTTCAATTATGTAGTTTCATTAGTGTTTCAATAAGTTGTTCATGCTAACTGGATGGGAATGTATGTATATGAGGTGAGTGAGAGCATATGTTATAAATTAGTTATCAAGTGTAAATAGAGGGAGATAAGGGAATAAGTAGTTATAAGTTGAAATAGCTAACGTAATATGTCTTTGTGGGTTATTTTGCAATAATAATTGCATGATTGGGACTCAATTTAAACGTGAACCCAAGTTCTCAAAGTCGTCTTAAACCGTATCGTAAACCAAAGTTTAATAAGTAGAAAATGCTGGCAATGATTCGTTAAAGAGGAAAACAGTAACCGTAATCATATCGTAAATAACCAATAATACCAAAAATAATCGCAATTCTAATAATAATAATAATAATAATAATAATAATAATAATAATAATAATAATAATAATAATGGTAACAACGATAATGACAATGTTAACAATAATAATGATCGATAACGTCATTAATAATGAACTCAAGATAAATCATACTAGCATGTCATTATTATACGCATTAAAATATCATTAGTCGTTTGAGGAAGAGGAACAAAAACAAAATGAAATGGAATCCAATTGAATTAATAATAGTGGCTACATTCATAATAGAAAAAGAAATTTAATAAAACTTCTAAACCTCTTACTAATCGAGGAAATAACATGTTTGGAGCAGAAGTAAGGCTATCGCTGTCGCTTCAAGCTGCCAGCAAGCAATTTTCAATAAAACGGAGAGAGATTTTTCAGGTACGTACATTGCCTATACTCTTCGAAAATTCACATGTTTCTCAAACTATGCAAAATCAATATGATAATCATATAATCAATCATTTTATGCAATGTTTTGTCACATAATCAAGTGGCCCCATCAATTATCAATCATCAAGGCTTATACCCTTCAATTTACCCGCGCGGCTGCAACTCAGGCTCTCTGATCGGCTTGGGAGGTGTGCACCTATCTCAAGATCGCTGCAGACGTCAACAGGTGTCCATTTCCAGATAATAACCTGCAAATCAGTTTTACTCATACATTCTCTCTCTCTCTTGTTTGTAACCCAAAATGTTTTGAAATGCAGGCGCCCAACTAATTAAACTCAGAGCTTATTTTACTCCATAGCGATGTATGTGCTAAACTTTGACTCATAATTCGAATGTTTTCATGTTCTCTGTTTTAGGTAAAGGATTAGTGAACAATCCTCCCCTTGACAAACTAGGAGGTAGCAAGAAATAAAAGGGCGTCACAATTTCGTCCGTTGAGGTTTCGCTAGCCAAAAACTCGCAGTGGTCTATAGGCTGCATTTCTAATAACCTGATGGTTGTATATTCCTTTGGATGTTATGTTTGTTAGCATTTGGTAAACATATCCTGTGTCATTATGTGTATCAGAAACCTTATAAATGTTTCAGTGTGTGTTATTTTCCTTATTTGATGAGACAGAAATTGAATAATCGCAATGTTATAGGTAATTTCAGTTAGCCTTGTTCCGTTGCAGAACGGCGGTAATACCTTCAATCAAAAGACTTCCGTTGCTAATTAATAATTTATAGGCATTAGGAATTGCGGGTGTTACATCAAGGATGCCATATTCCAGCTGGATAGACACAAAGCACCAATACCTGGCGATTTTAGAGTAGGCTTTTTTCCATGATTAACGGTACATCATTCAAAAAATGCATGCCACACCATTAGAGCCTTTTTTTAATGACGGTAAACTATTAAAGCAAATTAATCACAATCTAATGTCCTTAATCTCGAAAGTAGATAATCCAGCTACAATTACTCAATTATGACCCATTAGTTTATGCAATAGTCTCTATAAGATCATTGCCAAAATCGTGGTCAATAGAATGCAACCAATCCTTAACAAGATGATTGAGCCTGTCCAAAGCAGATTTGTACCATACCGTTCTATCCATGACAATATATTACGTACACATGAGGTCATGAACAAATTTAAGTCTGTGAAAGGAAAAAGTTTTTGCCTTACACTCAAACTTGATATGGAAAAGACATATAATAGAGTGGAGTGAAATTTCCTTTTTGGAGGATTCAAACAGGTGGGTTTCCATAAAAAATAGATTAATTTGATTAAGTAATGTGTCACCACAGTTTCCTTTTCAATTCTCGTTAATGATGAAGTCTCTGGATTTTTCTCATCGTCCAGAGGATTGCACCAAGGTGACCCTTTGTCACCATTCTTGTTCCTAATTTGCATGGAGGTATTAACATGATAATTACGTAAAGCAATTTACAATAAAAAGTGTGGTATTAGAATCAAAATAGCACCTATGGCATACAAAATACCATGCATTCTCTTTGTAGATGATAGCCTCCTTTTTGTAAAACAAATTTTGAATTATATCATAAATTTAATTCTTTGTTCACCAAGTTTTGTCGGAATTCTAGTCAACTTATCAATCTTCATAAGTCTTCCCTTAGTTTTACTAACAAAGCGACCGTTCATCATCGCCGGATTGTGTTCTCTATCTTTAGTATCATAGATTAGGACAATCTTGGTAAATACCTGGGATTCCTGATGTTTCAAGGGCGTCCAAAAGTTGAAACTTTTTCAAAACTATTCAAAAAGACAACTAGAAAACTTCAAATCCCGAAAAGTTACCAATGTCACTAAAGTAGGTAAAGTGGCCTAATCCAGGCACATATAGAATCTATGCTCTCTCATATTATACAGTGTTTCAAAGTTTTCGTTCTATTAGTAAAAAATTTGACAGAATCAGTTGGGATTTTTTCTAGAAAAAAAATCTGGCAACAACAAAGCGCTACCAATGGTCTTTTGGGACAAAATATGTCACCCCAAGAAAGCAGGAAGGATTGGCCTTAAAACAATGAAACAGTTAATAGTGCCTTTCTAAGTAAACTCACATGGAAACTCTTTAATGAACAAAATTTTTAGATGGATCAAATGAGTGCAAAGTATCCAGTTAATGAGAATTTTTTTCATGGACAAACCTTAGCAATCTGACTCTTGAGCATGGAAATGTATTCTTAAAAACCAAAGTTAGTTTCGAAAATGCATATGTTGGAAGGTAGGAGATGGCACTAATATTATGTTGATTTAGAGAGTACACAACCATAAGAGGGGGGTGAATTGTGGTGTCCGATCTTCGCAAGTTGCTGGCAAACAGTCTTAGGCCCTGTTCGCACATGTTGTTCCTGAGATAAGTAGAAGCGAAAATCCAACAAAATTGAATGCAGAAATAATGGACACAGGATTTTTACGTGGAAAACACCTCTAGCCCAACTGAGGTGAAAAACCACGACCTACCTCGTGTAGGATTTAAACACTTCACTAAACGGGCTAATCACGTTACAATAGTAACACACCTTGTTACAAATTGCAACCCACGTAACCGTCTTCCCTAAGATAGGTTACCCCACGTCCAAAATCCCCTTGATTTGGACACACACTCAACTCACTTTTGTGAAAGAAGAGTATAAAGAAAAACACCCTATTACAATGCTTCTCAACTAAGCTAATATAGGGTATGATGAAGTCCTAGTATGCCAACTTTGAAAGCTCAAATAACTCACTTGCTAGACACGGTTTTCTTTTGAAACTTTTAAACTTATGAACACTGAATTTTTTGCCTTTTTGAAAACCGATGCGTCTATCGTTCTAAGAAGCGACTTTATATAGTGCTTGAAAAAACAATTCCTCAAATTTTTGGAAACTAAAATCCCTAAAGAATATAGAATTCTTTAGCCACAAGGGATGAGGAAACATGAGCTGGAAACACTTCCTAAACCGTGTGCATAAGGCGGTGATTCTCAGCAACTAGCCCATGTTTTTCTCAACAACCTTATCCACTTGCCAAAAATTGGATATTCTTTTTATTCAAAAAGATTTTGCAAATCCCCTTAGATTTTAATAACCGTTTTTAGGGTAAGGGGTAAGATACTCCATAGAAAAATCTTTCTTGCAAATCTTGGAGAAGCTGCTCAAAATCCAAAAGATAAAAACGTGAAAAATTGTTTTTCGTAGCTTATTCTGACAACACCCTGAGCGTCCTGTTTCTAGAATTGTTTCGAAGGGTGATCCGAAATATTTTCCAAAAAAAAACAAAACCGTTTCAAGTAAGTGGTAAGCTAAGACTTTCTGATTGGCATATTAACAAGAGTCTAAAAATATAAAATCAAATTAAATCAAGACATCTTGTTGTAAGCACTAGTCATCTTGTAGAAAGACGAATTTGCTGCAAACACTTCACAGCATCTTGTTTCTCACGGCTGCACTTATATCCTGTGCTTCAAACACTTCGCAGAATCTGTTCTTCACGGTTGTTCTTGTATCGCTGACTTGAGTACCTGTTCTTGATAATCCATTAGTCAAGCAGTTTTAAGACTTGAGAACAACAGTAAGAATCTATTTAGAAAGCCTGTTTGGCGCAACAACAACACTTGGATTTGTTATCATCAAAACCTTATACATTTTAACAAATTCCCCCTTTTTGATGATGATAAACCAAGTGACCATATTGACTTTCAAGGACAATTGAAGTGATTAGTGCCAATTTATCACATTCACATGAAGCAGTGAGTATCGAAAATGTAAGAAAATTAACACGTCCATGGCAAAACTAAAACAATATTGGTCATCCTATCTCCCCCCTTTTGGCATCATTAAAAAGTATGAGCGAACAGTCAAACAGAGGGTGTTTGCTATCACCACCACTTGGGTGATGGAGGAAAGTCAACAGGCGATACACTCAAGTGTGTTGGTACGGTAATGTGATTGGCCATCCTAGTCACACATAAGCAATTTACAGCAAAAAGCAAGCAAGGTAAAGCCAATCAAAAACCAAGATAACCTGTCATTCACCCAAAGAGTGCAACATAGTACAAACGGGCAAGAGAGGATAACCAAGAGAAGTGAGAACAGCCTTGGAGAACAACCTATGGGAACAGCTTATGGGGGATGATTAGGGAGCAGGAGAAAATTTTGCTGAAAGGGAAGAGAGAAGGGCGAGGAGATCTTTATGGCGCTTAGCATTTAGAGCTTTTTCCTCGTCCAGGGCAGCCTTCACAGCAGTAAGCTCAGCACTGAGTCGAGAGTTTTCCTACAAAGCAGCCTCAAGTTTGATTGAGGAACTGCCAGAAATAGGAGGAGGGGGTGTTTTTGTCCCCTGTTCTGATGCAGGCCCCTCAACCAAAGTGTATCCACATCCATAAGGGTGTTACTCCCAATCTCATTAATGAATTGAGCTCCCACCTTCTTCTGCAATGTCACCCCAAAATGCTCAAAGATACTAGTCAGGAAGAAACCATACCCCAGATCATGTTCCCTGGAGGTGTTTGCAATTCTTGCGATATGTCGAACCATGATGGCAGGAAGGTTGATTTGCTCTTCGTTGTCCATCAGATCCATAAGACACTGATCCATGGCATCGGCAAGATTGCGACCCTGGCCCCGAGGAATGACATTCTTGATAATAAACCAAAATATCAATTGATGGAGCGATGTCATGTCCCCTTTCTTCACGAACTTGGGTGTTTGCAGGCTTGGTTGCTGGCTAAATTTCTGGGAGAGCTCCAGCAGCCTGGCTGTCCCTAGAATAGTCTTGTCTTCTCTCACATATATATCAAAGCCCGTGGAGGGAATCCCCAGAATTTCCCCTAATATCTTCGCATCAAAGCGAAGCTGTTGCCCATTAACAATACTTGTCACCACCCCTTCGGTGACAGTGCAGTTGGCATAGAACTCTGCCAACTCATGTACAGAACACCCCAGCTGGGTGTTTGTAAACAGCTCATATCACCCCTGTGCACGCAGCTTGTGCAGAAACACCCCCAGATCCTGTTCCTCAAAATATTTTACCTTGATAATTTTGTCCCTGACGACCCGTCTCTGAAGCAATTGGGTCAGTTTGGCTGAAATGACAGACGGGGTAGACTTCTTGGCTCTCTTAGGTTGGGGCTCAGTAGGAGGGTCTTGTGTGGAGGCGTGTTTGAGGGAGGCTTTTCTCTTGGGAGTTTTAAGGGGGGATGGTTTGGAGGGTAAAGTGGAAGTGGATTTTGGTGCAGGCAGAGGCTTATCCTCTGAGGACTCTGAGAGCACGGGAGTGCCCTGTTTGAAGGAGGTGTTCTCAGTGTCGCTATCTGATGAAGGCTCAGAGGAGGAATCAATGTCCTCAACAACAGGGAATGACTGTTTGGCAGGACGAGGCGTGGATTGGAAAGCAATTCAGGCTGATTTTCGAGTTGGCCTGTTTGTGGGTTTGGCCGAAGAGGGGATTTGTGGTTTTGGTTTGACAGGGGTTTCACTTTTTGAGGGTTCTTCAGTCTGGCCGCTTTTAGGCCTTGATGGTGGTCATGTTCTTGGCATTCTAGTACGCCTAGCCACAATTTTGTACCTTTTGCATTTCTCACTGATTTGTGTTACCGGTGTGGCTTGTGCAGGCTTGACAGAAGACTCCCCCATTTGACCACTACTTCCCCCTTCTTCTTTTGACAAATCCTCCCCTAGGTCATCCCTAAAAACCTCAGGCCCTGTTTTGACCCCTGTTTCCTGCTCTAGAAATAGCCCAAACGAATTGATGTCATCTAAGCCATGTTCGAACAGAAAGAGTTCATCTAAAGCCCCAATTTCTCGGTCAGATGCCCCAACAGGTTCTTGGGGTTCTCCAGACTGTTGACATGCTCCCGGTTCACCAAACAAAATTAAATCTCACCCAAATTTGTAGGGAATGTCTTCCAATTTTAGACCTACTGTTCTAAGGTCTATACTCTTCAAAAACCCAAAAGGTTTGTAGATAATTCGGCGAGATGGTTCAGTGGATTTACCTTCCATTAACGCTGCCAGAAACTGTGTAGGCGCAAATAGGGCTGTGGCTGTTTGCAAGGCTGTGCTTGGTGACTGGTTACCCTGGGTCACCGTCGAGGAACTCTTGGTGCTGATGGGGGACGCTATTTTTCAGAGGAAGGAGAGAGATTAGGGTTTCTCGAGCAGATTTTCAGAGCAAGAGGAATTTCGGTTGAGATGAGAGAGTGAAGCAAGTTTGAAGAGAGATTTAAAGAGAGAGAAGCGTGCAAGATCTTTTAAAGAATTTTGCCCGTTTTGCAACGGGCTGTAGCATTAAATTAGGCCGCGCATGCCTCGGAAAGTGTTTTAGCAATTCCCAACTAGTTGCACATATTTGACAAACAAGAGGCGTACCTGTTCCTGATGCTTGTTCTTGAGGTTACTTGCTAGGTAACATGGGACAATAAGGGCAATCTCATTAGACCTCAACGAGTGTCAGCAGGTTACATACCTCACATATGCTAAACATAGCACAGAAGTTGATTGCAAACAAAAATTTAATATGTTGTACTCATAGCATTTTAAATTTTGCCAACAGGGAGAGAGAATAGGATGGTCAGGTTGTTTTAATTAAACCTAGTTCGAGTCTATTCCTTTCAAATTGTTCTCTACTCAATGCCTTTGTGAATATATCAGCAATTTGATTTTCAGTGGCACAAAAATTCATTAAGATCACTCTTTTTTCAACATTGTCTCTTAAAAAATGATGACGAATGTCAATATGTTTTGTTCTTTTGTATTGACATGGATTTTTGGAAATGTTAATTACACTTGTATTGTCACAATAAATAGGAATGCATCCTATGTCAACACAAAAATCCTTGAGTTGTTGCCTTATCCATAATAACTAAGCACAACAGGATGCAGCTGCCACGTATTCAGCTTCTGCTGTGGACAAGGCAACAGAGAGTTGTTTCTTAGTTGCCCAAGATACTAAACAAGGTCCAAGAAAGTGAGCCATACCTGAGGTGCTTTTTCTATCAACCAAGAACCCTGCATAATCAGTATCAGCATACCCAACAAGATCAAAATTGCAACCTCTAGGATACCATAAGGCTAAATCAGGTGTATGTTTTAGGTATCTTAAAATCCTTTTTACAGCCTTAAGATGAGTTTCTTTAGGGTTAGACTGAAAACGTGCACATAGACCAACACTGAAAACAATGTCAGGTCTACTAGCCGTCAGGTATAGGAGTGACCCTATCATGCCCCTATAGGATTTCTCCTCAACTGAGGGACTACCATCATCCATTACCAACCTGGTTGAGGGAGAGATGGGAGTATCAATGGGCTTGGCCGACTCCATCCTAAAACGCTTAAGTAACTCTTTGATATACTTTTGTTGATGGATCATGGTGCCGTTTGAAGTTTGCTTGATTTGCAAGCCTAGAAAGAAATTAAGCTCACCCATCATGCTCATTTCAAACTCACTCCTCATCATTTTTGAAAATTCATTGCACAAATCATGATGAGTTGCACCAAATATGATGTCATCGACATATACTTGGACAATCAACAAATGTTCCCCCTTAGATTTTAGAAACAAGGTATTGTCTACCTTGCCTCTTGTAAAATCATTTTCCAATAAAAAAACTTGACAACCGCTCATACCAAGCTCTAGGGGCTTGTTTCAAACCATAAAGTGCTTTGTCAAGTTTGAAAACATGGTTAGGAAATTCATCACTTTCAAAACCGGGGGGTTGTTTGACATACACTTCTTCTTTGAGGTACCCATTTAAAAATGCACTTTTGACATCCATTTGATACAACTTGATCTCCATATGGGCTGCAAATGCTATCAAGATTCGAATAGCCTCCATCCTTGCAACAGGTGCAAAGGTTTCTTCATAATCAATTCCCTCTTCTTGGTTGTAGCCTTGAACCACCAGCCGGACCTTGTTCCTAGTGACTGTTCCGCACTCATCCAACTTGTTACGGAACACCTACTTGGTTCCTATGATTGTTCTATCCTCTGGCCGTGGCACAAGGTGCCATACCTTGTTCCTTTCGAACTGATGGAGTTCTTCTTGCATAGCTATGACCCAATCTGAATCTGCAAGGGCTTCATTAATATTCTTAGGCTCAATTTTTGAGAGAAAAGCATAGAAAGCACAGAAATTTTTGAGTATAGATCTAGTTTGAACTCCTGCATTAATATCAGACAAAATTTGATCAAGAGGATGTGAACTTTGGTATTTCCATGATCGTGGTAAAAGTGGGTTCACAGACTCGCTCTCCATCCTCGCTGGAATACTCGGTGAAACAGGTTCAGAGCCTGTTCTCGAGCCTGTTTGGGAGCTTGTTCCTGGATTTATCCCTAAAGGATTTGGCTGGTGTTGTCCCGAACAGGGTTCCACCCTGTTTCCCCCTGTTTGGTTCACACCTTGCTTACCTTCCTGAAGAACAGCCTCAGACCTTGCTCCCTCCGATTGATCCTTACCTTGTTCACCTTGAAGCAGCACGTCTTTTCTAACAAGACCTAGTTCGAAGTCTTCTTCCTGTGCATCATTCTCGCTTAGAGAGTTAGTTTCATCAAAAAGCACATGCACACTTTCCTCAACACACAAGGTTCTCTTATTAAACACTTTGTATGCCTTACTATGCGAGGAGTAACCAAGGAATATTACTTCATCACTCCTTGGATCAAATTTCCCTAAGGCATCCTTTCCATTATTATGCACAAAACATTTACAACCAAAAACTCTCAAATGCATAATATTAGGTTTTCTTCCCTTGAAAAGTTCATAAGGAGTTTTGTTAAGAATAGGTCTAATAATGCATCTATTTATAATGTAACATGATGTATTCAAAGTTTCAGCCCAAAAGTTTCAAGGAAGACCACTAGCAACAAGCATTGTTCTAGTCATGTCCTCTAGAGTGCGATTTTTGCGTTCTACCACCCCGTTCTGTTGGGGTGTTCTTGCAGCTGAAAAATTATGATCAACACCATGCTCATTACAATAATCAATAAAGCTCGAATTTTTAAATTCTGTACCATGGTCAGACCTTAGGCATACCAAAGAGTGTCCTACCCTCTTTTCAGTCTTTTTAATGAAAGTAAGAAATTTTTTAAAAGTTTCATCTTTAGAAGCCAAAAACAGGGTCCAAATGAAACGAGAGTAGTCATCAACTATCACAAGCACATACCTCTTACCACCTCTGCTCATGATCCTCATTGGACGACATATATCCATATGTATCAATTCAAGAGGTCGAGTAGTGCTTACACACCTTTTAGATTTAAATGAATTTCTGACTTGTTTGCCTTTGGCACATGCATCACATACCTTGTCATCATTGAATTTGATGGAAGGTAAGCCAACCACTAAGTCTTTGGTTACAAGTTTGTTCAACAGTGAGTAACTTGCATGACCTAGTCTTTTGTGCCAAAGCATAACATCATCATTTAAAGCACTCAAACAAGTCAAATTATTTTGGGGAAGAGTAGAAATACACACTTTATAAACATTTTTGTATCGCTTCCCCCTCAACACAACATCTCCTGTGTTCATATTTACAACCAAGCAACGTGTTGGAGAGAACACTAGTAGGTTGTCTTTGTCACACAGTTGGGACACACTTAGCAAGTTGTGTTTTAATCCATCCACAAAATAATATTGTCAATTGAATGGGAGAGTGACTCACCTATCTTACCTATGCCGATAATTGTCCCGGATTTGCCGTTTCCAAATGCCACACTCCCTCCTTCTGAAGCTGTAAGTGAGAGAAAATTGGATTTTTCACCAGTCATATGCCTCGAACACCCACTGTCAACATACCACAGCTGCTTGTTCCCTAGGTTGTTCCCTGCGCTGTTTGCTGGGTTGTTTGCTGGGTGGTTTTCTCTCACTTCAGTCTGCAAAACAGATCATAGGTTAGTTTTGGGAACCCATATCCACTTGGGTCCCATTCTTTTAGACGTACAAATCTCATCTTTCCTAACCCATATTTGTTTTACATAAGCTGTGTTCCTTTTAATGGCATACTTTCTCGAGGGACAAGTATAACGATAATGACCCGTTTTACCACAGTGATAACATACAATGTTCTCAGATAATCCTACGTATTTTCTATTCACTGGGTAGGTCATCTTAGGCACAAAACCTAGTCCTCTTCTATTTCGACTATGATGTGTGTTTAACCATTCAAGCGCCCTTGAGGACCTGTTTCAGAGCTTGTTTGTGACAAGGTCTAATTCCATTTGTTTTATTTTCTCAAGCAAGTTTTTATTTTCTTCCCGCAAAGATTCGACCTTTCCTTTTAAGTCAAGAGATTCCTTTTCCAGCTCAGTCAGATTAATGGAACAAGTCTCTTCTTTCATAAGTAAAGTCTCTTTAAGCACATTAATGTTTTCATGCAAGGCAAGTGTCTCTTTGTCAACTTCAAGTTTTTCCAATTTAAGAATTTCATTTTCAAGTTCTAGGTCACGAACATCCCTTTTTAATTCAGCACATATATCCATTATAGAGTACACTAATTCCTCAAGAGTTGATGTATTTAGACCACGTACCTTGTTTTTGAGTTGAGTCAGACTATCTGCTGATCCATCATCTGAATCAGTGTCACTTCTTGCTATGAGTGCTACATCAGCTTCCTCGGCTTCAGACCTTTCCTCATCCTCGCTTGAATCACTCCAAGCCGCGAGCATAGCTTTTGAGAGTCGTTTCGCTGAGCTGCTTACACCCTGTTTCCTCCCCTGTTTTCTAGGGTGTTCGGGTTCTTGTTCCTCCTTATGTAGTGGGCAGTTTCTCACAATGTGGTCTAGCTTGCCACACTTGAAGCATCCAGAGAACTGTTCTCGAGAGGTGTTCCTGCCCTTGCCGAAGTCCTTCCATTTGCTGTTTTCTTTAACTTTCTTGAAGAACTTCTTAAATTTTTGAGTTATCATGGCAATCTCCTCCTCATCAGAATCAGAATCATCTTCTAAGGCCTTTATTATAAGACCTCGATCTCTCTTTGTCTCATCTTTCTGCTGATAATTTTTTCTAAGTTCATACGTTTGGAGATTTCCAATCAGCTCATCTAGGGTGATCTTGTTCATGTCCTTAACTTCTTGGATGGCCGTGACTTTCGCTTCCCAAGAATGAGGTAAAATTCTTAGGATTTTCCTCACCAATTCTTCGGTGGTGAAGGATTTTCCCAGGGATTTCAACTCATTCTTTATGTGAGTGAAGCAAGTGTACATGTCCATCACACTTTTACGATCACCCATCTCAAACAGCTCATATTTTCTCATAAGCAATTCAATCCGGGATTGCTTTACCTGATTGGTCCCTTCGTGAGCTATTTGCAAAGCATCCCAGATCTCCTTGGCCGACTCACATTCAGATATGCGAGTATATTCATCAGGACCTAGGCCGAAATATAGAAGTTTCTTGGCTTTGGCATTCTTCTCCATCATTTTGTAATCTTCAGTATTAAATTCTTTAGGCTCCTTGGGGAATGACTTTCCATCTTCAGTTATTTTCTTAGGGATGAGTGGTCCATTCTTGATGAGCATCCACAACTCATAGTCCTCGGCTTGGATGTAGTTTTCCATCTTATTCTTCCACCAACCATAGTGTTGGCCATTGAAGTATGGTGGTTGAGTTATGGATTGACCTTCAAGCATGCCTTGTGGGGTACTCATCTTCAAGAATCTCTCAAGGTGTTAGCCTTTCAAAGGAGAACCTACTCTGATACCACTTGTTGATCTAGAGAGTACACAACCACAAGAGGGGGGTGAATTGTGGTGTCCGATTTTCGCAAGTTGCTGGCAAACAGTCTTAGACCCTGTTCGCACAGGTTGTTCCTGAGATAAGCAGAAGCGAAAATCCAACAAAATTGAATGCGAAAATAATGGACACAGGATTTTTACGTGGAAAACACCTCTAGCCCAACTGAGGTGAAAAACCACGACCTACCTCATGTAGGATTTAAACACTTCACTAAACGGGCTAATCACGTTACAATAGTAACACACCTTGTTACAAATTGCAACCCACGTAACCGTCTTCCCTAAGACAGGTTACCCCACGTCCAAAATCCCCTTGATTTGGACACACACTCAACTCACTTTTGTGAAAGAAGAGTATAAAGAAAAACACCCTATTACAATGCT
Source organism: Carnegiea gigantea (assembly GCA_029747015.1). NCBI lineage: Eukaryota > Viridiplantae > Streptophyta > Magnoliopsida > Caryophyllales > Cactaceae > Carnegiea > Carnegiea gigantea. The sequence goes on along the minus strand of JAKOGI010000405.1, from coordinate 248,132 downwards.
TCTCAACTAAGCTAATATAGGGTACAATGAAGTCCTAGTATGCCAACTTTGAAAGCTCAAATAACTCACTTGCTAGATACGGTTTTCTTTTGAAACTTTTAAGCTTATGAACACTGAATTTTTTGCCTTTTTGAAAACCGATGCTTCTATCGTTCTAAGAAGCGACTTTATATAGTGCTTGGAAAAACAATTCCTCAAATTTTTGGAAACTAAAATCCCTAAAGAATATAGAATTCTTTAGCCACAAGGGATGAGGAAACATGAGCTGGAAACACTTCCTAAACCGTGTGCATAAGGCGGTGATTCTCAGCAACTAGCCCATGTTTTTCTCAACAACCTTATCCACTTGCCAAAAATTGGATATTCTTTTTATTCAAAAAAGATTTTGCAAATCCCCTTAGATTTTAATAACCGTTTTTAGGGTAAGGGGTAAGATACTCCATAGAAAAATCTTTCTTGCAAATCTTGGAGAAGCTGCTCAAAATCCAAAAGATAAAAACGTGAAAAATTGTTTTTCGCAGCTTATTCTGGAAACACCCTGAGCGTCCTGTTTCTAGAATTGTTTCGAAGGGTGATCCGAAATATTTTCCAAAAAAAACAAAACCGTTTCAAGTAAGTGGTAAGTTAAGACTTTCTGATTGGCATATTAATAAGAGTTTAAAAATATAAAACCAAATTAAATCAAGACATCTTGTTATAAGCACTAGTCATCTTGTAGAAAGATGAATTTGCTGCAAACACTTCACAGGATCTTGTTTCTTACGGCTGCACTTATATCCCGTGCTTCAAACACTTCGCAGAATCTGTTCTTCACGGCTGTTCTTGTATCGCTGACTTGAGTACCTGTTCTTGATAATCCATTAGTCAAGCAGTTTTAAGACTTGAGAACAGCAGTAAGAATCTGTTTAGAAAGCCTGTTTGGCGCAACAACAATACTTGGATTTGTTATCATCAAAACCTTATACATTCTAACATATTAACTTTTGGTTGGATAATTGGTGCACTAATGAAAGTCTTGCAACACTAATGGGAGTCACATACACTTCATCACTTGTCAAATCAATTAAAGTTTCCCATAATAATAATGAATGGGACATTGCTAAACTACGAGGATTAGTAGATGGACCCCATCTTAAGTTAATTTAGCAACACCAATTTCGTACAATTCAATACCTGACTCCATTTGTTGGGGACTTTTAGGACGTGGAAATTTCTCCACGATGTCAGCTACCTGGGTGGTTCATGGGCTGAATTTACAAAATTCCACACCGTGGGAATTCTAATGGATTTGGAAATTAGATGTTATGCCTAGTTTACAAATTTTCCTTCGAAAACTTTGTCATACTTCTCTCACCACCAGGGGCAATCTCCGCTATCGAGGAATGCAAATTGAACCCACTTGCCCCCACAGTAATGAAGACACTGAAAGTATTGAACACCTTTTTTTGGGATGCCAACTGCTCAGCAAGCATGGCAACTGACCAATAACCATAATTGGGCAGCTATCTTTGTACCTTATAGACCCCATGTGACTGTGCAAAGTTGGATAACAAGCATAAGACAATCTAATCGTAGAATATTAGATAGAGTGGTAGCACTCCTATGGAGGTTATGGAAAACATGAAGAACAAGATATTTCGTAATGAAACACCAAACGTGGTGATTATGCTTTTAAGAGCCAAGAAGGCGAGTGAAGAATGGTGCATACGATATGACCAAAAATAATTTTTTTCAAACAGTCTCAAACGCAATCACTCCAACCACCAAACCCACAAACCAAAGCTGTCAACCGGAAGAAGACTCATCTGATAGCTTGGGAGAAGCCACAAGGTGGTTAATCAAAATTAATTTTGATGGATTTGAATCATCTCAAGGGACAGCAGGAGGGCTAGTCATCCATAATTGTGAAGATAGATTCATCCAAGCAGCATCTTTTAATTTAAAAGCAGCATTAGTAGTGGTGGTTGAAGCAACAACTATGCATAACGAGGTCGAAGCGGCAATTCAAGTAGGATTTGCCAACATTCATATTGAAAGCAACAACTAAATACTTATTCAAGCAATGCAAGGAGTCATACGAGTGCCATGGGAGATTTAGGTCCTGTTCCAGCACATTACCGCTTACTTACAATATTGTAATAATGTTATTATTCATCATATTTTTAGGTAAGGGAATAGTGATATGATCTTGCATAGAGATTTACTTTGTAACACTGGCTAGCTAAATTATCACTTCATTCCATATTTGTGTAGGATTCGATGCAGCATAGGAATTTATTTTGTAACCTCCGGGAGTATACTTTAGAAAGAAATATTGAGAGAATGGCTATTTAGATTGTATTACTTAACTTTCTTATAAAAGAAATATGATTGATTAAATCTATACCTGTACCCCGTACTCACACCCGTAATTTATTTCCCAATACCCTATTTCTATTCAATTAAAATCCATTTTCACCATTCATTTAAGTTTAAAACGGCATAATTTCGAATATGCTCGACCCCAATAATTTTGCATCACTTTCATCCTGGCTAATATTTAACTTTATAAAAAGTGTATCGGTTATATTTGAAAAAATAATATAAGACAGAAGAGTTGTTTATTTATTTACTTTTAAAATGAAGGGGAGATTGTAGTTTGAACTCGCTTGATGCAATTCCATGGAGCACACGAGCACCTGAGCAGCAAAAAGCCTTTTTTTAAGGTTAGACGCTCGCAGGAATTGGAAAAACGAGGGTGGTGTGCACACACAGGATATAAATTTCTCCACAAAAATATCTGCCGAAACTCTTAAAACCCTAATAAACCCCTCTTACCAGCTCCCCCTCTCTTTCGCTCCCTTATAAAATCTCTCCACCGTTTTCGTATTTCCCCTCATTTTCTCTCCCCTCCTCCAATCCCCCTTTCGTTAGGGTTTTACGTCTCTCCGCCTCTCTTCTTTCTTCTCCTCTAAACCTAATTCCTCAACTTCTCCGCCATGGGCAAGTCTAGCAAGAAATCAACTCCCAAAGTACGTCTTCCCTCGCTCTGGAATTTTATTACTATGTATGTCTGTTTTCATGGAGGATGACGCGTTAATGGTGTTGTTTGATTTTGGTTTGTTCTAGGTCGACGCAGCCCCTGCTGCTGTTGCTCAATCTGGCAAGAAAGGTTCGGGTTTTGCCGATGTGAATTTGAGATTTTGCGGCGTTGTTTATGTCAATCACTGAGATAAATTTGTTTGGTTTTGGTTTTTGTTAGGTAAGAGAAATGCGGAGGAGGCTATTGACAAGGCCGTGAGTGCCAAGAAGCTAAAGTTGGAGAGAGATGAGGCTGTGGAAGCCAAAAAGAAGTTGGAGAAGAAGGAGCCTAAGAAGGTTGAAAGTAGCAGCAGCTCTGAGGACTCTTCTTCTGATGAGTCAGATGATGAGCCCAAGGTAAAAGAGGCACTTTTTATCCTCAAGCCTTGTACAATTTTTTTGGATGTATCTAGCATCGATTCTTTGATTGTTAAATGTTTCTTAGTCAAGAATCTCTTATTGGGGGTATGTTTTGCCTGCATATGAATGAAATTATTTAATGAATGGGTTTTTCAAGGGGCGTCTCTATTATAGAAAGCATGCTTTATGTTTAGCGGTCGTTTACGTGGTTGGGAGCCCCTATATTGTGGGTTTTTAAGGTGAAAGTGTAATGGGTTTTATGGTTGCCCTCTGTTATATGAGCGACCGCGCAATTAGATGACTAAGAAATTGATAGTTGGTTAACTGTTGTCCTCTACTTTGGTTGTCATGACTCATGTGATGTGCTTAACTTTATTCCAGCAGACTGTGACGAAGGCGGCACAGCCCCCTGCTAAGCCTGCTGTAGCTAAGAAAGCCAAGAAGGATAGCAGCAGCTCAGATTCTTCAGATTCATCAGAGAGTGACTCTGATGACACTGATGTAAGTTGTTTCATTCCTATTAGCAGAGGTTTTACTTTTTGAAGATGGTCATGGAAAGCAATGTTGATAGCAATGTGTGTGATTCCGTGCAGAAGAAGCCTAAGATGATGAAGAAAGCAACTGCTGCTGCCGTCAAAAATGGGCACAAGAAAGACTCCTCATCTAGTGATGAGTCTGACTCTGATGATTCAGACTCATCTGACAAAGAGGTAAGCTATTTCATGCATACAGACGTGTGGTTACATTGTGGATTGATGAATAGAACTAATTTATGTGCGATTCTGGATTGGATAACCTGGTTTGTGTTTGGTGGTTGTAAATAAACATAGGAGAAGAAGCCTGCTGCTCAAGTAAAAAAATTTTCTGCTAGTGTTGCAAAGAATGGTAAACTTGCATCAAAGAAAAAGGATGAATCAAGTGATTCTTCAGACTCTGATGACAGTTCAGATGAAGAAGAGGTGCATGGCTGGTTCCTGTTGTTTTAAATTTGTTTTTGGAGTTTGACTTTTTAATTATATTATCATGGGGTTGCATTTATTTGTGGATACAATAGATGCAATTTAACTTGTGATTTAACCTTGTGATGTGTGATAAAGCCAAGTCATTTATTCTGCCTACTTTTACGCTAGCATTAGCTTCATTTTTTCATCCAATATCCTTCCAGGCCTAGTACTGGGCGCAATTAAGGTGGTGTGCTTAGCATGCCCTGCACCCACCTCCCCTGTGACAAAGTGAGCCTATCTTTGAGGAGCCAGTTGGTCATGGTTTGGTGCTTGCAGCAGCTTACTGTAGCGTGGTAGTTTCCTTGGTCATGGTTTGGTGCTTGCAGCAGCTTACAGTAGCGTGGTAGTTTCCTTTTACCATTCAGTATTCTGATTGGATTTTGAGATCTAGATATCTCTATACAAGCTGGGAAGCAAACTGGGGTTGAGGCTTTGAGCATTTTGATGTGGTACTTAGCTGCTTGGTGCTCGCTTTTGTATGCTAGATTTTGGAGGTTTGTTGTCGATGTTTATTTGTTGGAATTTTGCAGAATGCTGGCAAGAGTGCACCTGCTGTAGCTCCCAAAAAGAAAGTAGAAGAGTCCGGTGATAGTTCGTCTGATGACAGTGAAGCTGAAGAAGAGAAGGTTTATTTTGTTTTTCTTTTTTTGCTGGGGCATGTTGCTGCCCATTTGATTCTTGTTGTCAGTTTGGTTTCCAACTGCCCTTTTGGTTTACCAGAAGGGAGCGGCGAAAGGAACTAATGCTGTTGTCAAGAAAACAGCAAAGAAAGATGAATCCAGTCAGAGTAGCTCCGATGAAAGTGATGAGGATAGCTCAGATGAAAGTGATGAAGAGCCCAAGACTAAAAAGATGAAGGTTTGAAGTTCTCTTCATTCCAGATAGTGCTGCTCCACCCCTATTCCCTTGCCAAAAAACTGTTTCTGATGCAAATTCTAATGTTTCAGACTGCCCTTGCTGCAAAGGCAAATGCAAAAGCTGCCAAGGATGATAGTAGTGCTGAAGAGGAAAGCTCTGACTCTGATGAAGAGGAAACCAAGGGTCAGCAGGCTAAAAAGGTGAGCTATCCACTTTGTTAGATTTGGTGTGAATTGTTCATTTGTTCAATTGTACATTTTATGTGGGTCTTTCATTCTCTATTTTCAGGCTGCAGCTATTGCCAATGGTGCAAAGGTAGCAAAGAAAGATAGCAGTGATGAAGAGAGCTCAGGAGAAAGCTCTGACTCTGATGATGATGAGCCTAAAAAGGCCCAGGCGGTGAAGAAGGTGAGCTCTTGAATAGCATCTTTGCGTGGTGGTGTATAGTGTATTTGTTTATTTGCTGAGAGTGCTGGCTTTTTTTATACTGTAGGCACAGGCCACCAAGAAAGATAGCAGCTCTGACTCCAAGGATTCTTCTGAAGAAGAGAGTGAAGATGACAGTAATGAGGAAAAGCCTGCCAAGACGCCAAAGAAAAAGGTGATTGTTTGGCTAATGCATGCATTGTATCCTTATGCAGTATCCCAAGTAAAAAAAGGATTATTCTCTGATGAACGTTGATATCAGTGGACCAGATTTTTAATGTGGCGATTAATTAAGGATATAAATTAGAATCGTTTGCCCAAAATTTGTCTTTTGCGATGTTTAAAATTTGTCAATGCTGTGGCTGTCCTGTGGATGTGTGTTATGTGATGATGGAAAACAATTTATGCCAGATCACTTAAAATTAAGTTGCGGAACTGGGATATAAATTGTGTTAAATGTCTTTCTAGGTTGTCAAGGAGCGTTCTTGTTCATGTTTATTGAATTATTATCGATTCTGCAAGGTTGAATTTGTTATTGTTGACTAGCTAGGTGGTGTTAAGAGGTCAAAATTGTATACAACCTGACCTCTACCATATAGTGATTGATGATTGCTGTTTCCTCGGAGCCCGCTACAGTGATTTGGCCCCCTGTCATTGTGTTGTAGTGCTATTATCAGGATATGTTCTTGGAGTTCTGGTAAAATTTTGCAACCATTCAATTGTGTGCGTCACATCTGAAATTTCTTTTGTTTTTGGCAGGATACAGACGTAGAAATGATTGATGCTGTTTCTCCAGCTGCTCAGAAAACTGTATGTATCATATAATCTAACTTATATATCCTTCCCTTTTGTGTGCTCTGTGATTATCATGTTATACCAAATTTATTACCTTTTAGGATTTTTGCCTCACACCTTCTCTAAGTGGAACTCTCTTAGGCTATATGTTTGGATCTTATATTTTTTCATGAATGTGCTTGGATGATGCGCTTACGTGCAGTTTGTTCGACAGGTTATGAGATAGTTGAATTTCCTATGAATATTTGCTCATTTTTTCATGCTATTTGCAATTATTTGGTCTGATAATGTGTTAGTAGTTAGGAACTGGATTTCATCAGATGGACTTAGTAGGGCCTCTCTTGTATAGTTCCATTTCTGTTCTGCATTTGAAAAATGTAAATATGCTGTTTCTATATGCAGCCAAAAAGTCCAGCAACTCCACAGGCTCAAGCTGGTACTGGATCGAAGACTTTGTTTGTGGGGAACCTATCTTTTAGCGTTGAAGAGAATGATGTGTATGTATTTTGTATTTATGAAAATTTTTTCCAATTTAATTAGACTGCTAGTTTACACTTAAAAGATTATGTGCTGTTACAGGCGTGAATTCTTCAATAGTGCTGGTGAAGTCATAGATGTCCGATTTGCCTCCAACCCGGAGGGTCAATTCAAGGGATTTGGGCATGTTGAGTTTGCAACTGCAGAAGCTGCCCAAAAGGTGATAATTTCTTGTCTGTTTAGTTGCCATTGGGAGTTTGCTACTTTATGTGTCTGTTCCATCATTCAACATTTCCCTGGGACTTGATGTTGTTTTGCTTTGGCAGGCTTTGGAAGAGTTGAATGGTCAAGAGTTGCTAAACCGTCCAGTTAAACTTGACCTAGCTCGTGAGAGAGGTGCATACACTCCTGGTACCAGGTATGGTGATAAGCTGCATATGTTTTGGAAATATTGCATGGAAGAATCGCTGTAACTTTTATTCCATTGCAGAGACAATAACTCTTTCCAGAAGGGTGGTAGAAGCCAGGGGTCGACAGCATTTGTCAAGGGATTTGATACCTCTCTTGGGGAGGATGAGGTATTTAATTGGCATGTTCTCTCCCTATCATCTGTTGTCTTGATGTTTATAATGCAACCAATATTTACTCCGTTCCTATGGCTCACAGATCAGGAGTGCCTTGCAAGAGCATTTTGGATCGTGTGGGCAGATTACAAGGCTGTCTATCCCTCCAAACCACGAGACTGGTGGTGTCAAGGGGTTAGTATATTCAAAGCTGTTGTCTTGGTTCCGTTAACACAGTTCTCTTTGACCATTTACCCTGATCCTTTTTAATGGCGCAAAGACTTCTTTAGTATTTTTAGCTTGTTAGGTTTTATAGTGATCAGGAAAAAGGCATTCTTTCCTATATTGGGTTCTTTATTTTCTGGGTCACACTGTCCTAGTGTTTTATAAGCTGATGGAAGCCTGATTCTATTGAATGTTCCCTCCAGCTCCCTTCTTGTGTTGTTTTAAGGAGGACAGGAGGGGGGGTGGTTTGGTGGTGTAGAGATGTCTGCTGAGTGCCTGAGTAATTTGCCTAGTTAGCTTATGGTACCTAACTTGTCCACTGTTGGTGGGTCTCATACATAGGTTTTTTGATCATGATCAGCAGTTGAAGGAATGTTCCTTGGACATGAAAATGGTCTTTTTTAATATTGTACTTCAGTTCCATGCAATTTCTTGTGTCCAGTTTACTCATTTTCCATGCAATGCAGGATGGCCTACATAGACTTTGCAGACAGTAATGGTTTCAACAAAGCATTGGAGCTGGACGGATCTGATCTGGGAGGAGGCTACTACTTGACTGTGAATGAGGCAAAGCCAAGGGGTGAGGGCTTTGGTAGCGGCCGAGGTGGTGGTAGAAGTGGAGGAAGAGGTGGCGGGAGAGACAGTGGTGGCAGGTTTGGTGGACGAGGTGGTGGTGGTGGCAGGTTTGGCCGGGGTGGTGGCCGGGGTGGTAGAGGAGGACGGACACCTAACAAGCCTAGCTTCAGTGCATCAGGTAATAAAATCATCTTTTAGTAATGTAGGTGAGACCAATCTATAGCTCTGATTACCAGCTTTCAACCCAGATGTCCTGGAGGACCTGGACAATGGACTTATTTTGATGGACTTGACACAGTTTTTTTGATTTATATTTCTATTTATTGCTTATTTTTAGGCCAATATTGATTCCAGCTGTGGGCTTGCCTACAATCCTTCATTATTTCTGCAATTTAAAAACTGAACCCCGCTTTCCTTACCAACAACACAACCATCACCACCTCCCAGTGCGGGTCCCGCTTGCGCGGGGTCTGGGGAGATCCAGATGTAGGCAGCCTTACCTCTACCGACATTTCTGCCCGTAGAAAGGCTAAATCCAATAGACCCACAAAAACAAGAGTTTGTGAAAACATTTTATCAAAGAAGGGTTTTGTGAAAACATTAAAAAGAAAAAACTAAGAATACTCAGCAGGCAGTGAACTAGGGAATACTAATAAGTCAGATGATCGTGACTGTGTAAGTAAACATACATCCTACGTATAGCAAAGCAGAGGAAAGAACCATACCATAACAAACAGCAGTAGACAAGCAATGTATCTTCCTAGATGTGTGCCGTTCCTGCTTACAAACATGACATACGAAACCTATCCTACTATACAAAATGGAATAAATAAAATGCAATCAAGTGGCCAACTCTCTGCGATCTAAGGTCCTAATCCTATCCCGCTATAGACTCTTATCCTGATCCAAACCCTCCGTTAATCCTGTAACTTTCAGATCTTTCCTGGTGTTCCCTTACCAGCAATGTTTTAATATTTGAACTGTCCTGGTGTTCAGCATCCAACCCAATGACAAGTCAAGTCTAAGCTTTCTAGAGGGACTCTTTTTGTATAGTAAATCGTTGTTGATCACTTTTCACGTATGGATGATTGGTACATCATCTGGTGTTGTGTTGAGCTTCGAATGTAAATTGCATTGGAATGAATTTGTCTGCCTGGAGGATGTTTTCATTAAACTGGGCGTGGTTTTGTTTGTTTCAGTTGCCTAAAATGTGTTGGTGTCTTGTGACTAATGCAGGAAAGAAGACTACCTTCGCTGATGATGATTAAACTTGACGCATGTCGGGGGCTTGAGTTCTCTCAGCTCGTTGTAGAAGTTTAAAACTATATCAATGCTATTTTTGCCCTTTCTTCCTTTTTTGTCATAATTTAGGATACTATAGTGGGACATGCCTGTGGGACTGAAGTTGCAGCAGAAATTGTTCTATTTTTATTTTTGCCCCTTTGATTCTCTCTGTCGTGTAGATGTAGGATTCTGCAATTTTGTCAAGCGTTTATGATTAGACATATATTATTTGTTCCTTCTGTCATCTATCAAAGTAGAAATTGTCTTTACTGGCATCTATTGTTGTTTTTGTGCCTTTTCGATTTTACAAGGCTGGATGAATGCATACCCGGCATTTGAGAATGGCTCCGTTGTCTCTGCCTAACGGAAACTTGAATTACTCTTATCTTAATTTAAAGTGATCCAATTTTTGTCCTTGGTCTTTGTAAGGCCAGATTAGTCTGTTTTGCGGAAAGTTTAATATGAATTGCAAAATGTCAAACCACAGAAGGCATGCTCAAATCAAACTCTCCAAGTCTCAACAGAGCCTGATTTGGAATTAATTCACATCATGTTTCTTGTAACTAGTATGAGGTAGCTTGGCCTTGTATCTTATTGGCTTTTGTAGCGTGGTCCTTGCGCTTGCTTGGGTAATTTATTCGGGTCATGTTTCTATTATTTCACTTGCAAATTCCCCTGGCATTAGCAAAACCGATTTTGGATCAGAGTTTTCACTTGCAACTTCCCCTGGCATTAGCTAAACTGAACTTGGATGAGAGCCAGAGTTGTCAAAGGTTCATCTACCATGGAGGGTAGGGCACGGTGGTTTTTGATTATTCCTATTAGTACTTTAATAGTGACTGCAGCAATCTTATGCGGAATGTATACTGTCAATGTGTAGTCTTACGTTCTCAATATAAGGAACCGATCGATGGAACATATGGAGCCACCTATTGGTGTGGGCAGCCCGATGTATTGACTAACTTGCCCACATCCATCTGAGTCTCGTCTAAAACTGTTACGCAGGTATACAAATTACAACATTAACATGATCAAGTTAGCATAAAATTCCTCAATACAACCTTGAGATTTGAAGGAAGTTATAGATTGATGAATGCACTTGACCTCGGATCAGATTTATTGAGTATCATCTTCCAAATTATAACAAATTGGCTAGGTAACTTCTGAGGAGATTGTACAAACACATTCTACAAAATTGAACACCAAAACATATTGTAGAACACCAAAATAGTATTATGTATGTTCACATGTTATTGGACTGTGGTTTTGTGACACTCTGAAGCTAACTTGGGGCACTCTGCACAACTGAAGACAAGTGAAGACAAATGAACATTTGATGATGCCGCTGGATGTAGTCAAGAAAACCTTTTAATTGTTGTCGTTGATCTAATAGAGGGGTCCAGAGCCGACGATTGCTTGAATTGAGAGTATAAGAATTGAATTGGTCCCTTCAGAATATTTAAGATTGGATCTCAATTTCTATTTTTTGGTTCTGTGTCATTGTTGCTTCTACTACCCTAGCATGTTTGCCGCCCCATGGCAGAAAGTTTTGCTTGATGAGATCTCTCTCATCTCAATCCTTTTGCTCCGATATTTTTAGCTTTGTATCCATCACAGTAAATTTTGATAAATTTACCTTAACATTTGGACCAAGGGATGAGGATCTTGGGTCCCCTAGGTGTGGTTGTTTGTAGATTTGGCTAAAATTTTAGCATTAACTGCATCGCATTGCATAACGTAAGAACATATCAAACATGATATTAATGGTAGCCTGTTAACTTACAGCTATGAACACATCCAGCTTCCGCTTCTACTGGTAGGCATGTCGTGGAAAATGTCCAATATCTACGCAACTGAAACCATCACTCATGTACAACGTTTTCATTTTCAATTAGAGGCAGTTTAAGCAAAATGCTTGCTATCCTTCCGTCTATGCCGATTAATGGGCAATCTATAGGAACATTTTTCAGATATGTCATCTGAACATCTCTTAGGCATTTTCATGCGTAAGAGAGGATGCCCCCCGCCCCCCAAAAAAAAGAGAAGGAAAAGAGGCTTCCCACACACAGAAGCCATATCTACCTCACCAGTCACCATTTGAAAAGATTCACATATAAGAGAATATAAGATTCCAATATTGATCATCGACATATCAAAATCAGTATTATCCTAAAAATATATAATGTTCTTTGAAAGACAAGATACCCATCCCAACATCAACTTATCAAAAAATCTGTATCATTCTAACAGTATGTTTGTTGAAAAGACGTTGAATCATTGACTATTACTGGCTTTTTGGCCATTACAAGGTGGTAATGACCATAGATTAAGAGTTCTACTAAATCAATACTAACTAAAGTCTCCCGATTTCTAGGCGGTAAGAAATTTAGGACTTGATCAAGCCAATCCTCGGCCCCGTGACATATCATTCAGAGTTCTTGCCACTTGAAACCAGAGACTGATGAAGGCCTCTAGAATTATTGTGGATCATTTGCCACAGAGTTGTAATCCAACATTCAGATGAGTTCATAAGAAGTTCAGCAGGTAACTATGAGGAGTTTGTCAATATCCATTCCACCAGAGTTGATACACCAAATCCTGTTGCTGAACGTTTCTTTTCGTTCCAAACTGGCCAGCAATATCTGCATGCATCCATTGAACTTTCTCATCTACAAACTGCGGCCAAGAATTTTTTTCCCGTCAGTAGAAGTTTCTTCCTTAACCTTGAATTATAGCTTCCAAAAGCCAAGAGTCTAGGTCAAGTTCAGTTGTACAAACTCATCATAGCACACCAGCTGCCTTCTACGGAATCATATGTCTCTGTGATTTGATCTCTATTATGGTATATTATTTGCCCATCAACCATCACAAGAAGGGTGAAATTCCAAACAGGTTCTACCCAATAGGTCAGATGAGGAAAAAATGCAATACTAAAACAGAAACTCAGTCAAAGTAAGATAACATGGCTATGCAATACTAAAATGAAAAATCAGTAATAACTGAGACATGGCTAAGCAGCGCTTAACCTACTGGGAGAAGAGCTGGCTCACGGCTCACCTTGTGGTCGTGACTTTCCACTTCCCAGTTAGTCCTCATCCTATGGGCTCTACCACCCCCCCCCCCCAAAATTCAAAGAAAGGGAAAAAAAATTCAGTAAGAAATCGGCTTACGGTTACATCTGAGCATCAATAGGATGCCGGTTTGTAGCAACCAAAGGAAACTACGGCTAATAAACTATCATGTCCTCCAAAGAAAGGAGGTTGTTTTTTCTTTGGGGGGGGGGGGGGGGGGCGCTACTGCCGTTGGTCTGCCTATGCAAAAGGGGTGCTTTTTCTTCCTTTTTTCCCTCTTTTTTTCGTTAGTTAAGAAGGAATTGGAATGGTGCATTATCATCATACAGAAGAAAGGCTTTTTTAACAGGTGCATACAGTGGACACTGTTGTGCTTCCTGTGATGACCAGGACATGCACCGTAGGTTTGAGAACGTCCCTACTTTTTACTGAACAGCCTGACTGATCAGTAGGAGCTCTAACTTGTTACTCAACCCCCCCCCCAATCCAAAACCAAAAAAATAAAAAAAGAAAAACCATAATTTCAAACACATTGGACCAAAAGGTACCCACCTGAAGTTGTATTTTCCTAAATCAGCTGTTGAGTTTATGAAGAATGCAACAAAATAAACAAATCAAACACAAAGAAAATTGGAGAGAAAAATTATCTCCCCTGTTTCAGGAGCAATATAGAAAACTCTCCATGTTTACAATGTTATTACCTACGCATATAAACAGACCCTTGCACATCCATTTTCTAGGTGTGCTGCTCAAGCTACTAATCATTTGCTCTACATTTGGGTGTTACTCTTAACCCCCTCTCAAGGTCCCACTCTCACCTTGGTGTTTTTTCACAGCATGATAGCAAGCAATTCACAGGGGTCACACCCTTCATCATAATCCGCTAACTGATGCAAGTCAAGCCATATCGTCCCCCTTTTCTAACCATTATTTCACCAACTTTTGGCTTTTTAACTTTGATCCCTCCCCCAAAAGTAATGCGACTACTTCCATGCACCAATTGACCTGCTTAGTGTATTGCCTTTTTTTGAAATTAGTTATTTATATCACAATCCGAACAATACCTGGAAAAAATCAATATCAATGTAGCTCCACCTCACTTGAGCTGCCAAGGCCACCACCATTTGCAACCAAGAAGCAAATGCCAACAGCTTCCTCTCGCCGCTTGTTTTTCCCTTGAATCATTTGCAAAAGCTCTTCCCATCGCTCTTCCTAACTGCACATTCCCTATGAGGCTGTATAAGCCTCCAAACATTCCTTCTTTTAGTACCACCATAGTTCCTCCACCACAATAGATCATCTCATCTGGAGACCTTTGACACGCCACTTTAGAGGAATATCAGTAGCCTCAGAATCCATGTGTCCCCAAAGAAACTTTAGATCTAGCATGTATCTAACCCCATTGAATATCTGTACAACCCTATCAAACATGCATTGTTGTTCCTACTCTGACAGTCTTTATTTGTGCACCATTCATCATTTGCCATGTGGACATTTCAAGGGGTTGATATGTATCAAAATATCAAAATTCTCTCTAATGGACCAAATATGGAATGAACATACAAAATCTAAGATCCAATGTGAATTTCTTGAACTTTCAGAATTTGCCAAAAGTACATCACCTCCATCAACAGGGTGCGAACTCACTGTTTGAATGTTTGAACCTTCTGCAACTGTCAAATGACTTCTCATCGTTCATTTCTTTCCTTCGCTTTGGACAAACCGTTTTCAAATGGCCTTTCTCATAGGCAGTAGTAACAGCTAAACTTGCCATCGGTTGACCTTGGGCCCTAGGACACTTCCTACTCTCGTCCACCACTGCTACTTGACCTTCATTTGATAATTCGTTACTGCGCCATCAAGTCTCATTCATAAAAAAAGAGACAACCACCTCATCTAATACAAAAGAATCTTAAAATGATTTCTCGGGGTCAGGGGCTAACCCTAACCAACTTAGTCTGCTTCGCTTATTGTCACATATCTATGATAGAGATTTAAATAAAGATACACGCATAACAGGGCAATTGAGAGGATCTTTAGATACCACTATACAAGAAATCACAGACTCCTTAAATAAAGCATTAGGAAGTCATCTAATGCAAGTGGGAAGAGAGCCAACCCATCTAGAAAAACAAGCAACAGAAAATGTAGCTAGCCAACACTCACCATACCCAAAATACCATGATGATACTAGATGCCCTTAATCTTATTCAAAATGAGCATTGACCTTCCGGCAAACCTAATGAGGAGATAATGTCAAGAAGGGGGTTGCCACCAACTACTGGCAGCTCCTGTCTCCACAAAGGATTAGTCTAACTAGAATCCCATGGTTAAAAGCTGGTCCACCACCAGATAAAACATCAAGAATAAGTAGAAAATTAAGGATCAAATTCCACTAGTTTTAGAAAAAGAGCACCTTTGATAGTACCAACTTGACGACCACCTCAGCTAGACATATATCAGCTACTCCAGACTTCATGGACTCCCAATAGCAGTCCTCCAGAGGAATTCCCCAAAGTTACTCTCCGGTGACCTCTGACCCAGCGAAGACTTCCTGGGCAAATGTATCATTTGGAGTAAAAACACAAAGGAAATTGAAACAAGGATTAAGCACATAAAATTAACTTAATCTTCCAACGGAAGAAGATTGAACCTGCCTTCAAATCACTGGCACAGGAAAGATCTTACTAAACAGCTAACTTCCACAATCTCACAGTCTAGGAACTCTAGCGTTTGTACAGAAACTCCTTACACCCACTCTCATGTATCTACGGCTTAGGTTGTGCCCTTATGCATAATAAAACATGAGTAAGAGGTTCTAGAATTTAGGTGGAAATTACAAGTATGCCCTTATGGCCTTTTAGCATATTATGTGATTAACTTAACATCTCTTATGGGTGGATTACACGCGTAAAACCAACATCTCCCACTCACACATGAGAGAGTGCTTATTTTCTACCAAAAGAAAACTTATTTTCTTTATTATTTCTGCACATTTTCGATTCTCAGCAAATAAGCCTTCCGACCAACATTCTTGTGAGACTTGTATGCTATAAATCTGTTAAGAATATATAATCTCTCGTTAGAGTTTTATGCTAAACATCTGTTAAGAATATATAATCTCTCGTTGAGAACCACATGTGAGTAGTTGGAAATATGCAAATACCCTAGATTATTTCAATCTTATTAAAATGTCTCACTTTTTTTTTCATCAAATCATCATATTTCATATTCAAAATTATGACCCATATGTCATAGTTAGTGTACTGATGAATAGAAACTACTGAGATCCCATAAATGATCTTCCTCTTTTTACGAGTCTCTCGACCAAACCCAACTCATTTTTCTAGACATGTTCTACAGACCGAATCATTTATGGTCCTTTGATAACACAATAAGATAACCAACACTGAATCGACACTCGGGCCATTGATTGGAGTCGTGAGGGTTCAAATATAAGGCAATACCTTTATAAGGTCCCACACAAATATAAGTTGAGATCTAACCTATATTAACCTGATTGGTCATATCTTGTATACATGGTATGAAACATGTGCTATAATATTCTCTTCTTTCCAGTGGAGCATATGCCTAAGTTGTTCAACCAAAATACTGTACAGATGATATTTGTACACCTTATTATCCAAACTGAGTTCCTAAATCTATCCATTAACTTGAAACATCTTATCTCTTCATGCTAGACTAGGTATAATTCATTGTTGGCAGTATGTTGTAATGACCTTTTGTCATTATTAAGGCGATATTCATGTTTAGTTGAAAAAAGCATGAGACGCACTGACGCGCAAAGGGTCCCAAGGTGCAAGGCGCGTGCCTCAAGGATGCGAGGCGCACTTTTCTAATAGCATACAAAAAATTTATTCAGAAAATATATTTTGCGCAAACAAGATGCATACTTGCATCAATATAATGGTTAGAGAGAATTAGAATTTCAAAAATGAGGCTCGAATTTGGAGCAATTTGATGCAATTGCATTGGGTTTCTACCCAAAATTCATCAATTATGTCTTGAGTAAGTTCTAATTTGGAGAAAAATTGGCACTTGATTACTAATTTCTCAAAAATCTTTCTCTACCACTGCGAACTGAAGTGAGGCTACAAAAGTACTGCGCCTTTCCTTAGGTTGAGAGGCCGGCCCGGTCGCCTCTCACCTAGCGTCACGAGTTGATTATTCACTCAAATTCAAACCCGTGCATGCTCGCAAGCTCCTTTGCAAGGCTTCCTTAGTTTATTAGTAAGCCTTAAGTGATGCTTGACTTAGACTTGAGATGCTAAGTACTCACACACTCAAGGGAACTTGGTAAAGAGAGTGGATATAAGCAAGTTTGGGAGAATGCCTTATATTGTGCTTGGAAATGCTTGATGTACAAATAAGCCCACTTAGGGGTATATATACACATCCACCTCCTCAATGGATGGTGAAGATCGATTTGATCCAACGACTATTATTATACATCTAGAACATTCTATACAAATATCTAAGACTATATACAAGTATGGAATTCTGTGGAACCCTATGGAACACTTTAGAACAAACTCCAGAAAAATCTAGAGAAATCCGGGGCATTCTGGAGCGGTCCATTACATTCTCCCCCACCTATCCGATGACTTCCTCGTTGCCTTCTTATCCTTGAACACTTGTGTTTGCTCCTTAAGTTGCCACAAGTATTAGATGGACTTCTAACTAGCCTCGCTCTTGGGTAATCCCTTTGATAAGTACTAAAAGTATATATCCTTTTTAGGGTCATCTTGCTACATTTTAGGGAGAATTATGTGCTTAATGTTAAAATTTATACTCCTATTCTTATTTTATGCTTGGGTATGGTTCTTTGATGATATTTGCAAAATTTTAGACCATTTTAACCTGGCATTTAACACTCATTTGAGTGTATCTTGATCCCCCACGGATGCCCATGGGATGCCATGCCCGTGGAGTATGAGAAGAGTAGAAAAATACGGTTCCAACCAAGACCACGGTTGGACCATGGTGTCTCCAAGGACCATGGTGCCTGCCACAACCCATGGTAAGGGCATAACTACTAGCCTATCCATCTGTCTATGTTGTGCAGCTGAGGTTAGTCCGATGGCTGCTTAAAAGGGCGTGTTCTAGAGCAGAAAAAGATAACCTGTTCAGCAACGATACTCCAACTTTCACGTTTCTTTTAGTTTAGTTAGGTTTTAGTGTAGTTTTTGTTGAGATTAGAAGGGAAAAGCTTGCTCTTGGTAGAGCTGTAAAACGGGCCGGGTCGGGTCAACCTATTTAATAAATAAGTCAATTTCGTGTTGGCCTTGAAAATAGCTTAGATTTGCTCCAAACTGAAAAATAACACGTTTTCACACTAAATAGTCAAATCGTGTCGACTTCGGGTCGAAATCGGTTCGGTTCGGGTCGGGTTCGTGTTTCTCTCAATAAATATGGGTCGGGTTCTGGTCAGGTTCTCGTGCCGGGTCAGACTTTTACAGCCCTAGCTCTTGGAAGCTTGAAGATCGTTGTACAATTGAAAGGCTGCCATTGTTGTAAAGTTTTCCTTCTTTCTTTTGAATTTGCTTTTAAACTCTTGTTTTAGTTGAATTTAGAAACATGAGTGAGTAGTTTTATCTAATCTAGGGATTTGCTAGCCATAGAATTGTTGTTAGATCCTTCATCTTTGAATTCTTGCGCTTATTTCATGTTTAGAATGACTCTTCCTTCTTTTGAATTTGCTTTTAAACTCTTATTTTAGTTGGATTTAGAAACATGAGTGAGTAGTTTTATCTAATCTAGGGATTTGCTAGCCATAGAATTGTTGTGGGATCCTTTATCTTTGAATTCTTGCACTTATTTCATGTTTAGAATGACTCATGTCTATCTTGAAATTAGAATGTTGTGAGTTGAATTTGGCCAATTTTGATTGCTTATATGAGGTAGTAGGGTGAAGTACTGAAAGGTGAAACTCTCTACTCGATTATCTTGATAGAACTTCATTTAGCAAAAATCAAGAGAGAATTGCTTATTAAGAGTTCACTTAGCATTCATAGATCTTTAACCTAGACTAAATCAAATACACTTGAGAGAGTGTTAGTTGAATTTGTTTAGACAATTTAGTTCATTTTGAAAGAAAGGTTTAAATTCAATTTGATTGCAATTCCTTGAATCGTTCTTTCTATGAAAAGTGCATGCATGCTTAAATCCATGATCCAACTCTTTACTTGGTGAATCAAATTCCTAATTGTTTTTCTATTATTGAATTTTCCAAATAGTTAATTAGTTTATTTAAATTGACCATTTGAAAGGATTGATTGCTTGGCAAATTCCAATAGGCTATTGACTTGGTAGATTACTTTGGTTCCTAAGGACGATCGTTTAATCTATATTATGACACCCATGCGCTTGCAGATGTATTAAGTTTTTGGCGCCATTGTTGGGGACTAATTTATTAACTATTAAGTTAGTCTTACGAAATTGACTAAGTGTTTTATTTTTTGTTTTCTTTCCTATTTCTTGTTTGATTGCGTTGGTAGTGTTAGAGATTGTGCTTGTAGAAATCTTCCCTGTTTATACGAAGTCCATTTCTATATGAACCCGATCCCAAGATTTAGGGGACTTTTCGATTAAGGAGGAAGAAGCAAAAACTTAAGGAACAAAGATGCGAGGCTAGAAGAACTTCACCAAATATGGTGGGAGAAGGAGGTGACCAAAGAAGGACGCTTATGGATTTTGTTACCATTGGAGTCCAAGGCATCGCCTCAAGCATCGCTCGCCCTAATGTTGACGCAAATAATTTTGAGCTTAAGCCAGCTCCCATTTCCATGGCGCAACAATCCCAGTTTGGAGGCACCTCTTTAGAAGACCTGAACATCTCTCGGTCTTTTTAGAGGCATGCAACAAATTGAAGCTTAACGGAGTCTCCATCGATGCCATCTGACTATGGCTATTTCCCTTTTCACTTAGGGATAAGGCAAGAGCATGGCTGCACTCTTTGCCTTTAGGATGTCTCACCACATGGGATGAGCTTACTAGAGCTTTCCTCGCCAAATTCTTTCTGCCGAGCAAAACGACAAGTTTGAGGAATCAAGTCACCAACTTTACCCAAAGAGATGATGAGACGCTCTATGAGCCTTGGGTACAGTTTAAAGATTTGCTGCGGTTATGCCCTCACCATGGCCTTTAACGATGGATGATTGTTCAAGCTTTCTATAATGGTGTAACCCAACCTGTAAGGTCCATTATTAATGCAGCGGAAGGAGGAACTTTAATGAATAAGACTGAAGACAACGCCTATAAGTTGATTAAAGAGATGACGATCACCAATTTTCAATGGTCCACCGAACGACAACCCAAGCGGGTTGGAGGTAAGCTTCTTGATACACTTACTTTATTTTCTACTAAAGTTGAGGCTATGACTCAAAGGTTTGACCTTATGAATGTGAATGCCGTGAATTCTAATGCCCCTCTCCTGTGTGAAATTTGTGATGCTATTAAACATGCGACTTTGAATTTGAAGTTAGGAGTCCTTTTTCCCAAGACTCCAGTGAAGTCACTTATGTCCAAAACTTCAACCCGTGACCAGCCAATGACCCTAACTCCAATACCTACAATCTGGCTTGGAGGAATCATTCGAATTTCTCATATAGGTTTAATCCAAACCCTTCGACTATGGCCCCAATGAATGCTAGGCTCACCCCTCGCTTTTCAAAGACCACCGTTCCCTTCATAAGCTCCCCAAACGTCCAATTTAGAGGCCATAATGGAGAGTATACTTTTGGCACAACAAAAGCAAGATGAGTATATTAAGCAATTAACCTCTAAGGTTAATGTGCTTAGAACTCACAACAAGATGTTGGAAGCTCAAATTGCGCAACAAGCTAGCTTTTCATCTACACCCTCGGAAAGACTTCCGACAAAACCAGAATCTAACCCCCGCGAGCATTGCAATTGTGTTACCTTGAAGGATGGGGTAGAGGACCCTATTGACCCTCGAGGACACACCATTTGAAGAGGGTAGAGAAGTAAATATGGTTGAGAGTAAGGAGAGGAATGATGGTAGCAACGCTGTGACATTCATAGAGAATGAAAGTTTAGAAATCCCCACATTTTTTCCACCCAAACTTCTTGATCCAGGTAGCTTTTCTACCTCCTATGTGGTGGGAAAGGTGGAAATTAAAAGAGCCTCATGCGACCTAGGTGCAAGCATCAGTTTAATGCCATATTCTTTGTTTCATAGGCTTCACTTAGGGCCATTACAACCTGCACTATTTTTGCTACAACTAGTAGATGGTTTTGAAATGCAATCCTTAGGCAAATTAGAAGATGTGCTAGTCAAAATAGGAGATATTTGGGTATTGAAAGACTTTATCATTGCTGACATGACCCAAACTGATGATGCCTAAATTATTCTAGGTAGGCCTTTTATGGCTACGGCATGCTGCCATATTTATGTAAAAAGGCGGCGGGTGACGTTTGAAGTACAAGGGTGTTATGCTATGTTATGCCATATGGGGGAGAAAGTGGTTTCTCCTATTTCTTCCTTATTAGATGCATGTCCCCCTTTTCTTGAGATTGACATGCAGTAGGGGTATTCATGGTTCGGGTACCCGAACCAAAGGAGATTTCGGTTCGGGTACCCGAAATTTTGGGTCGGTAAAATAGTGAACCGTATCCGAACCGAAACTTTCGGGTAACCGAAATTCGGGTACCCGAAAATTTCGGTTCGGGTTTTTGGTTACCTAATAACTCATTTTTTCTAAAATATTTTTTCCTATTTTGCCTAATAATTTTGTTGTACCCATAATATAATTATTTCTATTTATGCTATAAAAAGTTGTTGTATTGAGCCAAGTTGCACTTTAAATTATTACACAATATGACAATATAACCGGATATCTTATCACCATTCACATTTCAATTAATCTACACTTTCATAAGGCATAAGCTTGTTAACATCATATTCATGCCCAACACATTCAAATAAAATAATGCAACGAAGTCAAAGTGCTTATCTTCTTCGGGTTTCTGAATACTTGACTTACAAAGTCTTTAGGGAATGGATGATATAAAAAAAGTTTTGAAAAAGTTTTAAAAAAAGTTTCGAGTTTTCGGGTACCCGAATCTTCAAAATGCCCGAACCGTACCTGAACCAATAACCGAAAAAAAATATTGGTTCGGGTACCCAACCAAAATTTTCAAATATTTCGGTTCGGGTATCCGAGATTTCGGATCGGGTAGCGGGTTTTCGGTTCGGGTTATTAGTTACGGATATTTTTGAACACCCCTAACATGCAGGACATCTTGAATTGTCAAGATCCTCCTGATTTTGATTTGATTTTCACTGAGGATCCTGACCAATGGTATGTTAAGGTGGAGTTTGCTACTCCTATACCGTCTAACATACCCAAGTTAACGCCCATGCTTCTAATGAGTCTACTATGAGTGATTATTGTAGGTTTGCTCAAGCAATTCTCTCTTTGCCCCTTATGGAAGGACTTGATGCAAACTTTGATTTGGGAATTGAACAAGGTGATAGTGGCTAGTCTGATGGACCACATACCCGGTTTGTCTTGTATGACGGCAATGTGGTATGACGTAAATTGATGATGACGAATGACCTCCAACCTGAGCTTTTGAGGTGGTACCTTCGTTTGAAGAATTTCAATTTTATGGTTCGTTATAAGAATGACATCCATACACTCACCGATCCAAACCAAGCATAGAAGCAAGGTTAAGCTCTTAACCTTCAAAGAGTACTTCCTAGGAGGCAACCCAAGCCCCCTTTGTACCTTTGATTTTCATTTTTTCTTGTAGTATTTCATGTTAAAAAAAAGAAAACAAAACTAGAAAAAAGAAAAAAGGGGAAAAAAATGTCGAGCTGTCACGGACCGCAGTCCTCCAATACGGCCGTGGGGTTCCCAGTCTGCAAAATAAAGAAAATTGGTGTCTAGCAAACACCACAGTTGGACTGTGGCACAGACCGTGGTAGACTGCTACAGGTCGCGGTCAAGCGTTTTGACTGTGGTGACCCTTCATTCTCATCCATCTTCTTCTCAATCTTCGACACACTCTCTCTCTCCCACCCTCCTTCTCTCTCTAAACCCACCATTGCTAAACCTCCATTTGTCCCTCATTTCTTATCCTTTTCACTCCATTTTCACTCAAATCCTTCCTCTTCACTTAATCTTTCTCTTTTTCCCATAAATTTTACCTCTTTCCACCATTTCTTCTTCAACTTCATCTCACCTTTACCTATCTTCCATAACCATCTTCTTTCATCTCTAATTCTTATTATTTTTCACTTAAATTCTTCATTTTCCTTTCTCAAATTTTATTTTTTTAGTTTTAGTTTAAGTTCCTCTTCCATTTTGCAACCATGGCACCCACCAAGAGACAAAGGAGTATGAAGGAGGTATGAATATCTAGTCAAGCACCATCCCGGCCTCAACGGACCTCCCGAACTTTCACCAACGTACGAGCTCAAGGTAACATTCCTCATCCTCTTGGTTTAACCAACCCCAATCACGTTGCTAGATATGCTTGTTTGAATGAACGCATGGTTGTGGCAACACTCGTTACTATGGTGAAGAATTATTAGGTCGTTTAGGATTATTAGATGATATTCGGTGGCTGTTTGCACAGGGGGGTATGGGACATTTAATTGAGATTAAGGAGCATACATATCGGGACCTTACCGTAGAATTCTTGAGTACACTACATGTTGAGGTCACTAAAGGGCCTCAATGTCAAGTGGGGTACATTTCATTTTATTTGCAGGGGCACTTTTATGAGTTAAACTTAGGTACCTTCAATAGCATATTTGGTTTTCCATCGAACATGGATTTATCAAACCGACAAGTCCCTTGAGAATTCAACCCAAATGCATTTTGGGCCAAGCTTTCGGGGAGTATTAGGTACAGTATTAGTTCTTCCAAATGCTCCTATATTTCGAACCCTTGCATTCGGGTAGCTCAATATATCCTAGCTTGTTTTTTTTTTTTGTTCAGGATGATAGTCTGAATGTCCCGAGATTGTCTGAGCTATACTTTCTGTCGTGTATGCTTGATAGTGTTCAACTTGACCTCAGGGCATTCTTGGCCCGATAGTTGTATAGTGCTGCTGTTAGCACTAAGGGTAGGATAGTCATTGGTGGTATCGTCACAACTATTGCTAGATTTTTGGGTGTTGAGCCCAACCCTAAGGATAGAGTATCTGAATTTGAGCGGCTTGATCAAGCCGCTTTTGAGATCATGAACTTTTGTAAAGTAGAGGTTCGACATTTGTGTTGGATTTACCCTGGGGATTGGCTTCTGCTGCTTCCCAATGTTGATTAAACTGCCTTATTTCATCGAACTAACCTTTATTGGGTACCTGGCGGTACCGAGGTTGTTCAACCTGCACCCCCTTCACCCCCTTTTACTAGTCGAACTGGACCTAATTCTTCCTCCCAACCACCCTCACTGACTATGCCGACCTCCAAGCCACCCTTAGATCTATCCAGGAAGAGCAAGTTTCACTTCGAGCATATGTTGCTTCTGAGAACGCCGCTCTTTATAACTTTTTTCAAAAGCTCCATAACGAGCTCTATGGGATGCTTGCTAATACTTCCAGGACTATAAGGCTTGTTTAGAGACCTGACGAGATTGACATATCTCTTATGGCCATTCACCCCATCCTCCTCCCCCACCTCCTCACTGATAGCTTTTTTGCTACTTCCCTTCCTTTTTTCTCATCTATGCTTACATTGGGGACAATGTTTTGTTCAAGCATGGGGGAGTTAGTCGTTATTTGATGGTGTCTGATGCCTAATTTGGTTTGGTGTGTGCTTGTGTATGTACATATTATTTGTGATTGCATTTGGAGTTACATTGTAGGTTTTAATCTTATGTGGTTAGAAGCATGTTAGAAGGTATATTTAAGTTTCTTCTCATTCTAGTTTGCATTTTAGGTTTTATAGCTTCTTTTTATAGTTTTTACATTTTTCTTGGCATGGTTATTAGGAGCATGCATGAAAAAAAGAAGGTAAAAAAAACAAAAGAATAAAAAAATCATCTGATGATGATCTTTGTAGACTAGGTAGACTTTTTTGTTTTAGATTGATCCTTTGATTTGCCCAAATGTGCACAAAAATGTTTGAGAATGAGTTTTCAAAAATGAGCTTAATGTTTTAACCATATGTTGAGTGCAAGTTAATTACCCCATGACTCTTTACATGAATTTTGACATATGTCTACTAAAGAGCTAGTTATGACCTTGGTAGATGTCCTGTGAACTTTTAGCTTTTAAAGACTAATTTATCAATTTAGTCTCTTGATCATTTCATGTGCGACTCTTCCTTGACATCATCTCTAGAACTTGCTTTGATTCTCATTCAAGATCACATTTCTAATAAACCTCCGTTTTCACATCTTTCGAACTCAATTTTGACCTCTCCTTTAGTGATTTTTGGGTTGAACGTAAAAGCCTAAGGGTTGAATAGGCCTCTTTTTCCTTGAATTTGCTAATGTTAGGTGCTTTAATGTTTTTCAGGAATTTTAGTTGAAGGAAAGAGGAAAATTCGCTAATACAATGCGAAAGGAAGGCCAAGAAGGCAGATTTCGAGCTAAGGAAGAGGTGGTCGAGGCCCAGGGAACTGGCATGGGGACCCCATGCTAGGCAGCCTAGTCATGCCAAACAAAAAAACACAGGAGCATGTGACCAGGGATGTGGCACGGTGGTATCGTGCCGTGAGGCACGACCGTGCCACTTTGGTGGTTCGGCGATTAAACTACTTTGTCGTGGTTAAAATGGGGGATTCGGAAATTTTGGCTGAGGCTCTCAAAAAGAGGTGATTTTTAGGTTTTCAGTACTAGAAGCTTTCATAAAATTATAGATGTTAGATCAAAGTTGAATTGATGCAAATTTGTGCTACGGCTTTCAGAATCAATTGAAGTACGTTTCTTTCTTTCTTTCCTTTGTGTTCTCAATCAAAATTTTCATCTTTTGTGATGTTTTCGTGTTTCTTGTTTTTGATTGCAATTATCAACATAATTAGAGGTATAACTATTAGTCTTGGATTGGGAGTAGCCCCTATTATGCGAAGGTGAATCATGTTTCAGGTTTTTGTGAATCATAGCCACGAATGCAATTCAAATTCTTACCTAGTATGCCAACTGTTCATTGAATTGTTTGAGAGAGTTTTGTTCATTGTTCTTAATTAGGGTTTAGGAGATCAACAAAAATTGAATTCTTTATCTAGTGCGACTCTGCGGGCAATTGATTTTTCTGACGTGAAAACAGTTAGGGTTTCAATTGGGATTATTTGATTACATAATCCTATGACCTTGATAATCTTAGTTTTATGAAAATAGATAACTAGAACTATTTCAGTCAGTCTATTAACCGTTGAGAGAAGGCTTAGATGCGCTACAAATTGTAATCCTTTCCACTTCGACTGTTTTCATGGGTATGGTTTGCATGGTTCATATAGCGTAATAGTGTGGTGAATCCCAATCTAGGGCCTTTATTATCATTGAATTTGACAATTCATCAGTTTCAGCAGATTAGTACAACTAGTTAGCAATCACTCAACCTTATTGAACTTTCGACTAAATTGAGTGTTATAAGTCGAATTTGGTGATTGGAATCAAGTTCCTTGTGGACCCGTACTTGCCGCAGCTAGTTACAACTGGAACCATGCACTTGTAGTAACATTTTAAGACAACAATTTTGCATATGCATTTAGGCAATATGATTAAGGCATTCTTCGACTTGTTAACCCCAAGGACCAAATAGCCACCCTTGCTACGT
This sequence comes from Carnegiea gigantea, assembly GCA_029747015.1. Taxonomy (NCBI): domain Eukaryota; kingdom Viridiplantae; phylum Streptophyta; class Magnoliopsida; order Caryophyllales; family Cactaceae; genus Carnegiea; species Carnegiea gigantea. The sequence continues at coordinate 221,660 of JAKOGI010000405.1, read as the reverse complement.
ATTATATCCCTTGCTAACCCCTTTGAGCTTATATATGTTTTTATAGATTTGAACTTCCTACCATAGCCTTTGGCCAAGCAATTATCTAACCCTTAAGCCAAGACTAGAGGAGCATTTCATTCCTATGCATTGAGTTTAATTGGGGACTGGTAAGGTGAATTGAGATCTTTTTGGTGGATTTGATTGTTTGGTGAAGGGATTTGTGTTCTTGTGTTATATAAGAAATCCCTTGTCTTGTTGTCCAAAGATTATAGAAGAGTTAAAATTCTCCGTTGATATAAGATTTCCCTTGGCTAACTCGTTGTGAAAAAAAAAGAGAAAAAAACCAAAAAAAAAGAAAAAGCGAAAAAAAAGAAGAAAAACCAAAAAAGGAGAAGAAATAATGACAAGAGTGTTAGCCTTGTTTGGATTACAAAAAGTATTTATGACTTTTAACTTTTTATCGTTTCAACTGGGGATGTATTTTGTCGATGAATTGTATTGGTCTAGGGAGAATGTTGTATGATGCATTGGAAACGTTTAGCTCTTGGTCTATGGCTTCTAGCTCCACACTTCCTGAACATTTGTTCCCCTCTTACCTTTACCTATGGCCCCATTAAAGTGTTATAAAAGTCCTAATGATTGTCTAATGTCTTTTCATTATAGTGATGACGAATTAGAGAGTCTTGTTAAGCTTATGGTACATTTGAGTCTATGGAATGAGAATTGAGGGAACCTTCATATATTTTCAAACACATGTGTGATAAGTGCCACATGACTATAGTGAAGTTCTACCGGCATTGCTATCTCCATTTCTTTCATATATTAAAATGATTGTATTTGATGATTTGGGGGAGTTGATTCAAAACTTGACGTTGTAGTATATCAAGTGGTTTTTAAAAATCTCATTCCCTAGTCTGTTTGCTAAATGATTTTTGCAACTTTTGGGCTAACTTTGAATTGGCCTCACCATTGAGATGCTATTAAAGTATATCCTGAGGAGGTTTTTAATAATTTTTGGTCTTAGTGTTGCTTAGGGACAAGCAACGATTCAAGCATGGGAGTTTGATAAGCGCTAAAAGTATATATCATTTTTTAGGGTCATTTAGCTGCATTTTAGGGAGAATTATGTGCTTAATGCTAAGATTTATACTCCTATTCTCATTTTATGCTTGGGTATGATTCTTTGATGACATTTGTAGGATTTAAGACCATTTTAACTTGGTATTTGACCCTCATTTAAGTGTATATTGGCCTCCTACGGATGCCCTTGGGATGCCGTGCCTATAGAGTTTAGAAAAATATGGTTCTAGACAAGACTACGGTCAGACCGTGGTGTTTGCCACGACCCGTGGTAAGCTCGTAACTGCTAGCCTTTTCGTCTTACTACGTTGTGCGGCTGAGGTTAGTCCGATGGCTGCTTAAAAGGGTGTGTTCGAGAGCAGAAATAGATGACTTGTTCAGCAACCATACTCCAACTTTCACGTTTCTTTTAGTTTAGTTAGGTTTTAGTATGCTTTTTGTTGAGATTAGAAGGCAGAAGCTCGATCTTAGAAGCTTAAAGCTTGTTGCATAATTGAAGGCCTGCCATTATTGTAAAGATTTTCTTCCTTCTTTTGAATTTGCTTTTAAACTCTTGTTTTAGTTGAATTTAGAAACATGAGTGAGTAGTTTTATCTAATCTAGGGATTTGCTAGCCATAGAATTGTTGTTGGATCCTTTATCCTTGAATTCTTGTGCTTATTTCATGTTTAAAACGACTCATGTCTATCTTGAAATTAGAATGTTGTGAGTTAAATTTGGTCAATTTTGATTGCTTATATTAGGTAGTAGGATGAAGTACTGAAAGGTGAAACTCTCTACTCGATCGTCTTGATAGAACTTAATTTAGCCAAACTCGAGAGAGAATTGCTTGTTAAGAGGAGACTTAGCATTCATAGATATTTAACCTAGACTAAATCAAATGCACTTGAGAGAGTGTTAGTTGATTGTGTTTAGGCAATTTAGTTCATTTCGAAAGAAATGATTAAATTTAATTTGATTGCAATTCCTTGAATTGTTCTTTCTATGAAAAGTGCATGCTTAAATCCATAATCCAACTCTTTACTTGGTGAATCAAATTCCTAGATTCTGTTATTGAATTTTCCAAATAGTTAATTAGTTTATTGAAATCGACCATTTAAAAGGATTGATCGCTTAGGAGACTCCTGTAGGCTATTGACTTGATAGATTACTTTTGTCACTGAGGATGATCTTTTAATCTATACTACGAAACCCGTGCGCTTGCGGACGTGTCACCCTTCCACTTGGCAAGGAGTTTGTGAGTCGATGTTTAGTTGGAGAAGCCCGTTAAGGAGTTCCTCTGCTTCCTTATCATGTTACACCTTTATTCCCATAGGTGCCATTGCAAGATGCATCTACTCGAATCTACTTGGTCTCTATGATAAGGCTTGAATAGACTTACATAGAAAACAAGGTGATATTTGATCTTTAGAGGCAACTCCAGCTTGTAAGCTTATGCCCCCACCTTCTTAAGGATAGGGAATAGACCCTCATATTGGTGAATAAGACCCTAATGTCAACCACCTAACCTCGTGTGCTTGGACATCCTAACAGGCAGGAGGTCTTCACTTAGAACTCCCTCAAGCGCCTTTTCTTATTGGTCCATTTCTTCATCTTCTTGGAGGCGATCTTTAAGTAAGCTCGAGCAACACCCACTTAGTCGTTCCTATCCATGGTGAACTTGTAGGGAGGTGGACTGGGTCCCTTATAACCTTGGATTAAAAAAGCTCGAAGTGCACAAAAGGGCCAAGGGTCTGGGGGCCCGAGAACCGAGCTTTGAGGCGAAGGCAGGGTTTTTGGACATGAGATGCAAATAAAATGCTTGAAAATAATTTCCAAACCATTTGTTTGACAAAAAAGTTGGATGATAACATTAAACAAGTGAATAGACATCACAACAGACTATACTATAGTGTCTTACATTGGGTTCATCAATTCTGAAGGCATTTTACGAAGGGAAGAGAAAAAAGGAATTAAACAATATTTGACAGCATATTAAGATGGAAGAAAAGTTTATTCTTTAATCCTTTATTTCATATTATTGGTGCTGGCAGCACCGTATTTCCCATCTAGAGAGAGGAAGAGACTAATGCAGATCGGCCGTTGAAAAAGTATGAAAAAAGATTGGACAACTAAGTCTTTATAGAACATTGTACAAGCCTTACCACCAACCCTCCATCCAAAAATTAGGGTTTTAAAATTAGGGTTCTTCAATTTAGTCCATATTCAAATTAATTGCATGCAATTAGATAAGGGTTTCTAGTCAAAATTGAATAATATAGCAAAAGTAAGTGTCAATATGAAGGTATTTGTGTTTTTTCGTGGTGTTCATTCCTATTTCTCTTTCCGATGATCATTTTTTGTAAAGTGTGGACTTGGGTCATTTTGAGCCTCGGTCTGGGCTTCTATGGGCTTAAAGAATAAGTTAGGCTTGACCCCTTGCAATGCGCAATAAGTCGAGCTTTGAGTTTTCGTGAGCCTAGGCATGCCCAGGGCGTGCTGTTTTAAACACAACTTATAGCTTGTAGCAAGAGAACTTGGTGTTAACAGTTGTTGTCTCGTGACAATCTCAAATAGACTCTAGCCCGTGGACTCGCTTTTTTGCAAGTTATAAGAGAATTAGGCAACATTAAGTAGCTTCATGCAATCTCGTTGGTTGACACACTTAAAAAGAACATTGGACCCTCTCGAATCTTCCACACTTTGAGGATGAAAATTTGAGGAGTTCAACTCATAACCCATGAGTTTGAACAACTCTGTCCAAGAATGCTATGTGAAATAAGTGTCCCGATCACTTACGATAGAATAAGACAAACCCCCAATACTTCACCACATATTTCACCACAAGGCAAATAGATGGCTTGATCTATGGAACATTCCTGAGGTGCGAGAATGAAAGTGGCATACTTGGAATACTGATCTACCACCATAAGGATCCAATTACACTCTTCACTTGTGGGTAAGCTCAAAATGAAGTCCATGGAGATGCTTTCCTATAACTTTTTGGAAATGGGGGGAGGCTCTAATAGTCTCAAATATGCTTCCTTGTTCAACCTTGTCTAGTTAGCGTATAAGACAAGTCTTCACATAGGCCTCAACATCATCCTTCAAGTGAGGCCAATAGTAAGAATCACCTATAAGGGCTAGTGTGCAGTGATTCCCAGATGACCCGCCTACTTCCCCCCACTTGCTATCATGGCATTCCTTCGCCACTTTCCTCCTGAGGTTGTCATAAGAAGGAACATAGATACACTTGCCATTAGTAAGGATCAAGCCATCTTCTACCCAAAATCTCCTCGTCTTGCTCTCCTTGACAAGGTTGATTATTTGGACAAGTGAGTCATGTTGGAGCCCTCCCTTAATGTACTCTCTTAGGTTACTTTGAGACCCGTTAGCTTGAGCAGGCTCTCCCTTGCGACTCAAAACATTGACCACTAGGTTGGCATGACCCTGCTTGTATTCCATGACATAGTTGAATGCCTCTGAAAAATCTTGCCACCGTGCGTCCTTAGGAGTAAGCTTCTTATGGGTCTGGAAGTAGCTTGTGACAACAATGTCATTCTCAATAATGAACTTGCTACCGAGCAAGTAGTGCCTCCATATGCAAAGAAAATACACCACTACGGTCATCTCCTTTCCTTGGACTGTATACTGCTTCTCGGTCTCATTGAGCTTCCTGCTATCGAAGGCAATTGGATGACCCTTTTCCATTAAGACTCCACCAATCGCAAAGTCAGAAGCATTGGTAAGTAGCTTAAATGACTTGTTGAGGTCAGAGAGAGCTAAAACGGGCTACTCGGTGATGACCTTCTTTAACGCATCGAAAACTTGTTGGCACTCTTGACTCAAAGTCCATCCTCTTCCCTCCTTCAATATATCAGTGAGAGGGGCAACAATGGTGGAATAGCCCTTGATAAATCGCAGGTAGTAGTTCACCAAGTCAAGGAAGAACCTTAACTCTTTGGTTGGTGGCTCCCACTTAAGGATGGCCTTGCCCTTTGTTGGGTTAGGGAAGGATCTCACTAAGTGGAGAACCTCCACAATCTCTTAGTCTAGGAGTTGTAGGCTTTGTGTAGACTGACATTCACTTTCGCTTATCTACCTCTTATACTGTACTCTTATTTATAATAAAGCAACAAGTCATAGGCTCTAGGGTTTAGGTGAAAATGACAAGTATACCCTTATGGCTTTTAGCGTGTTATGTGATTAAGTTACCATCCCTTATAGGGGAATTATATGACTAAAACCAACAAAACACCTGACAAAAGACATTGGTTAGGGATATACAACTCATAATAGATTCAATGACAAGCAACGGAGGTAGCAATAGGTCAACACTGCCAATATCAACCCAGCCAGCATGGATCCCACCAGAGCAGGGTCTTTGGAGGTCCAGATGTATGTTGCCTTCCTCCAAACTAACGAGAAGCTATTTCCAAAAGGCCTATAATTTTTTCGGAAGAGTCTATTTAGAAGCCTTTAGGAACTATAGAAAACAAATAGGAAGAAGCTACTAGTACACAAAGCAAGGAAAGTAAAAACAATAAATCTTCATATTAGGATAATTATAGACAACATAAAATAAGCTATATGCAAGAGGATAATTGCAAAATATGTATGTTTAATCACCCAGGAAAAGCCATCTGAATAAAGCCCCCCTCCACTCACGATAGCAGGAAAGAGTATATGTTTATAGATACCTTTTTTTTTTTTAAAAAAAGGCAAAGAGGATGCAGACAAGGCATTCAAACTACCACACATAATTTCATGGCAAATGTTTAATTATAATGCTCCCCTTTGTCATGATACATAGTTACACATCACTATTGCAGTAAAATAAAGCAGAACTCTAGCTTCATCACAAAATTCCAAAGTCCAATAAATCCATTTTCCCCCCTTTTTTTTGGGGGAGGCAGGAGTGGGGATGGGGTTGGATGAGGCCTAATGCATTGAGAGTTAATTATAGCATATGTACTACACATTCATGAACATGAAATGCCACGTGTGACAACTTAATCGTTACCCAAAAGAGCATGTAGATATAAACATTACCTATAATTGAAGGCCCCAAAGCAACCACACAAGCTCCTGTTAGTGTTGCTAGACCAACTATCTGTAAAAGGTGATTTTGCTTAAGAATTAGCTTTTCTTTTATTTTTATGGGATGAGTAAGGATAAGCAACTAAGCATAAACATTGGCCTTAAGTAAGCGATGATTCCTGCATTCCTAGGTTCTCTTTTCTATTTCATATATATGTGCATTTGCTTGTGACTAATGGCCTCTTGGTGTTGTTGAAAACTACCCTTGGCAAGAACTGTTTCTGCAAACTTGTGACTTGAGTTGTGATGAATTGCTTGAAAATTATTTGATTTGTATGAGATATTTTGCTTTTATGTGGCTTGAAAATTGTTGAAAACACTTTTCAAAGGATCCATTGGTTGAAAATACTCTTTGTAGTTGTATGCAGGAAATGTATTGTATTAAGGGATAGTTGGCAAAGCAGAGTTTTCATTTAATTAAAAAATAGATATAGTAATGGACCAATAACGAAAAGTCCAATTTTATTGCTAGGTCCTTAGTGATAAGCAAATTAGCGACTTAAGTGTTACGTTGCCAATTCCATCATTGATTTAAGAAATCCGTCGGTTGGCCTACTTTTTCCGCTGCTATTTGGCCTTTTCGTTGTAGTGATTCACATCTACCCAATCCCAGTAAACGTGCTAGCTCTCTGAGAAAATATCATTATTGTATGTATAGGAGTTCTTTGTTGCCAGCCTACGGAACCCTTTATTAGCAAGCATTATTTCCTTATTAAATGCCCTTAGTTTGGCCCTAATTTAGCTTACTCCAATTGCATGGCATCAAATAATCTCATTCTATATCGTTTGTTTATTAAAAAATCTCCATGTTAGTCCATCTCTCTTTCGCTATTATTTTTGCCTATATGAGGCCTAGTAAAGATGAGGATAAGTTTATGTTGCCAATAGAACCGGTCAAAAATTCCTTAATGGCCTTCCACCCAACAAGGCATTTGGAAATCTAAATATTTTTTTTGTCACTTAAAATATTCCGTTAGAATTTCCATCTATATGGCACCCTTTCGATAAGACGGCTGGAAAGCTATAATCTTTCATTCCAATGTTGAGTCCTTTAGAGTCTACTACAATCAAAAGTCTAGATATATTGATACAAACTAAAAAAAGTCCCTCACTGTGTTGCTCTCATAGGAATGTCCTCTTAAACAAGGGTTTATCATTCCAGAGGGTGAGTGTTTTGATTTTGAAAGATAAATATAAAAAAGTTACTGTGAAGAAGAACTCAAACATAACTATCGTTGTGTCTTCTCTTTTCTAGCAATGGCACCACAAGTCAATCAAGTTGCACTTCTTACACTTCTAAACAAGAAGAGGAGAAAACCTGATGGCTATGATACTAATCAAGGAACTACATTTGAGGGTGGAACTAATGTACTAGACAAATTTGATCAACAAGCTAGCAATGTCTTCACCACATTGAGGGAGTTTCTTCAAGTACATACATTTTGGAAAAGAATTATTCATGTGTAGGATGCACGCAAAGTGGCTAGAGGAACTTCTATTTCTCATGACTCAGAGTGGATTAAGAAAATAGATACTACATAATCTTTTTAATTAAGCTTCTAATGATGTTGCTCATGTAACTGTTACTATTATTGTTGTTGTTGTTGTTGCAATATCAGTAGCAGCAGCAGTAGTAGTTATTATTATTATTGTTATCATCATCATCATCTAATTACTTTTAAAGTTTCTAATTCTTATAGCGCTTAATATTACTATTGCATGTTACTGCTAAGGGAGATGAACTCATCAAAGAATTGAAAAATGGGAGAGAAAAATACAATCCTCAAACAAAACTCTGATAGAGTTTCGAAAGAAAAGGATGAATTCCAAGAATAATTGGAAGCGTTCATGATCGAAGAAAAGAAATATGGAAATTTGGTTATTAAGGAATTTAAGCAACCAAATGCTTCTATAAATGAACTCAATAAATATACGCTAAGCAATTTTACAAGTGACATTGCTACTTGTCGAGACAAGTTCAAGGAGAAGTACATTGATCTGAACCTAAGATTTATCAATGATTAGTTTTTTAAAAGCTCAAAGGAAGAAGACTAGTTGCATTCAAATTTTTTTGGGTATAATCACTAGAATATTTATTTGTTGTGTAATGCATGCTTATAACAAAGTAGGTTATATAGAAGATATTATGTCCCTTGCTATGTAATATGTTCTCTTTTTTTTTTTTTTTTGGGGCAGTATAAGTGTCATTCAATATAGCTTGGAGTAATTTAATTAGTAATATGTAAACTACCTATGACTTTTATATTTAGTTGATTTTTAGTGATTAATTTACTAAACGAAGCTAGACGAGTTAATAAAAAAATAAAATCATGTTAAATTTTCATGCCTCTCTCCTCATCCCCTTCATATTTGTGTTAACACATAAACATGCTCATCTACATCTAATAATTGCAACAATGTGATAAGTTGGATGATGATGATGATGATAATGATGATAATAATAATAATAATTACTACTACTGCTGCTGCTACTACTATAAGAACAACATCATTATTAATAGATTATCAGGGGTAAAACCTCTACCCTATGTAATTAAGTATTGTTTGTGAATATATCTACTAATATATTAAGCAACATAGATGTTGAAAGCAGTATGTTGTCTAGTCAAAGGATCCAGTCCCTTAGATGCAAAGACAAATTACAAATTTTGCTAGTGTTTTTTCCAAGTTTTCTACAAATCTTGGCAGTGATTTACTCTAGTTTTATACCGTTACTCTTTTATTGTTTCCAAGGATTATGACTTAAAGCTTTTTAAAGTTTCTTTACATACTCGTTTCTCCTCTTGTGATTCCGTATCAAATTTATTAGCTTATTTTTATTTATCTTTCCAGTTCCTTAGAAATCATCTTGAATTGTTTCATTAGGTCAATCTAGAACTTTATTTTTCTCCTGGTTTCAAGAGAGACATAAAACCAATTATGTAAAAAGAAATGTAGGGACTAAGTATGAACTATAATATCCCGAATAATCTATACTAGCAAATGTCATTAATATATGTAGGTTGAATAATTATCGAGAAAAAATAGAAGGTAATAGTTAAAAGATACTTAATAGCTAGACTAGATAGAAGATACCTTGAGAAAGAAACACCTTGTTGTTAATCTTAGATTAGAAAGTTAAGATGCAGCTAGAATTAAATCCAATTGGTTTAGAGGCAAGAAATTTGGAGGGAAAATTTACCTATAAATAACATTGTATTCTTACCCTCTTTTGTATCATTTGTTTAGTTTTCTTCACATTTTAGCATTGGTTTATTAGCCTTTCATAGTTAAAAATGTCTCCTGATGAAAAGAAAATTCGTGTCAAATTTATTTCAAATTCATTTGTTGATATGAAGTCTGATCGACAGTGCAAAAATAGATATACAAGTCCTTGGGCAACTCCTAACTAGATATGAAAGGCTTGAAACAATTTTCAGGGAAGAATATAATCTTTATCAAGAACTACTAGGCAATGCACACAAGGAGCGTCATAGAAATGTTAATGTCAAAGGAGTTGCTCCGCATCTAACTATTGACTTGTAAGGGAGGAGGAAGTCGAATGTAGAGAGTTTGAGCACATAAACTAGAAATCTTCTCAATTTAAGTGATCATGATTCATGAGCAATGAAAAGTTTCCTAAGTTTTTATGTCAACTTGTTGGCTTAATATATTTAGTAGTTTAATATTTTGCATCTTATATTGCTTGTCATCTAGCTATTCTACTTTCCCTATTAATGAAACAACTTGTTTTCTAATTATCCCATCTTCTTATCTCGTTCTTATTTTTCATTTGGCATGTGCAACCTTTTTTCCCCCCTCATGACACTAAATAGATAAAATTTAAACAATTAACATCGACAAATCGAATTTATAGCATATTAATTATTTAGGAAATAATAATATCTATGCGATACACATTGGATTCATCCTATATTCAATAATAAATACTACATCCAAACTTAGATTTCGTTAGTTAACTTATTTATTTAGTAAAGTTAGAATAGAATAAACATTACAGACCGCCTACATCTTCGTTTAATAATAAACACTGCATCCATCCTACAAGTTAAATTATCAGTGAAGTCGGACTAAATTTTTATTCTCAAACTTATTTGGGCTAAAAAAAATATGGTATAAACCTGAAACTGACTAGATGGAAATACGTGAGTTTTTGAGATAATTTCTTTCATTGGTTGTGATTTCTCATAAAGCAAAATCTGTAGTAGCAAAAAAGGGAGTTCCATATTCTGCTCGTACATCTCAATATGATAGTTTTAGGTGAAGTTATGGTATCTGCAAATTAGGCCAAAAAATTAACCTATAGACCCTAATTCGTTTATATTTCAATATTAGCTTTAGTTAGTATATAGGCTTTTAAAAAGTTTCTTAAGTGCTTAAAAAACAACATCTAGGGTGGGCCATCAATGACATTCATGAGACTTTAGGGGCTTGCTTCGCTTTTGGTTTGAGAAATCTTAGTTTTGAGGTGCAAGATCTCCTTAAGTTGGCCATGTTGTAACAATTTATTTTTATCACTAGGCCCAACAATCTAGTATCGAGCTCAAGCTAGGATGTTATGCTGGGTTGAGGAAATGTCTGTGCCCTAACTCCCCTTGGTTGCTCTTTTAAAATGAGTTTTAGATATTTATGGATTCTTTATGTAACCTTATATGCCAAGGGGACCTTATGTGTAAAAACTTGAACTGTGATATGTGATTTTGCGAATTTCTAGACGTGTACTATAGTGTTGTGATTAAATTTTTATATTTAAGCATTTGATGTTTAAAAGTGGTTTTGCTAAGTCAATTGAGGTTTTGGTAGACGGGTGGGGCTTACTAGAAGCCAAACGAACATATTCAAAAAATACTAAATCTTAAAGTGAAAGATTAAGGTAGGTAGGTTTGCCCTAATATAGAGACAAGTTAGTCCCCTAGATAATAGGATGTAGATATTTGAGTTTTGATAACCCGCGAGATCCTCTGGTAGGGTTGCCCTCTATTAACTGAACCATGTTTCTAGTTTTGAATAATGGTTAAGAATTTGAAGTTTAAAGATCTTTAAATGCCTAGGAACCAATGTTATTTCAAAGTATTCGAATATTTTCCTCGCCTCACTGTTCGAAATGTTTTATTTTTAGGTACCAATATGCTACATGGGGATGGATATAAGCGACCTTGTATAGAAGCTTTAATTAACTTTTATTTAGCATGAATAAATGTTAGACTTTGTGGTTTAACTAAGTTTGACCTTTGGACCATTTGACTGTTTGACCTGTTTACTTTGTTCATGACCTTGTTTTTTCAATGAACCTCTTGTTTGCCTTGCATTTCATAATGAAGTATGGTAGTGATGCCCAACTAGGATGTTCCACTGCATTAAGTAGACTAAGGAATAGAAAGAAAATGATTTTAAATTATCTGAACGTCACAGAGTGTTATTAGAGCCCTAGGTTCAACCCAGAGATTCCCTTGGGATGCTAGATCATTAGGTAGGGTCTTATAACTCGTATACAAAACAATTAAACAAAATGTGAGTGTAAGTATGGGTAAAGGGGTTTGCATATATTTTATAACTATCTATATGCATATGCCTTACATCTTCTATTTACTGTCTGGTGACTTGAATGTTGGGCATGTGGCCAAAGTTACTAAGTGCTTGCTTTGTATATGTGTTTGATATAAAGGGCACATGGTCCAAGCCATTACACATTGAGAATTAACTTTAAATAAAGAATTTACCTGCTTTTCTAGTATTCATGAACCATGGCCTATGGCCTTGGTTATAACCATAGAATGATATGATGTATGTGCCTAGTGGTTGATGCCAAGCTTGGTTAAATGAGTTAAGTGGATGATTATTAAGGAGCCTAGTTGATCTTTGTTGGCTTGTATTCAAGGTGATTTTTGGGTTGAACATGACTATTGAGGTACTGAGTTAAAAAATACTATCCTAGGTAAGAAGTGGGCTTAAGGCTGTTCAAGGGGACAACTGACCATTGTGGCATGTTATAGGAGGGCCATAACCATCTTTGTACTTTCTTTGACTCACTACTTTCTCTACGTTACCAACTTCCAAAATCCTTTACCTTTTTGATCTATCGTTTTCCACCTTGCTTGAATAACTTCCTGCTTATAATTAGTCTCCTCTTGGGAACAACATTTGTTACTTTGTCATTGGTTTCTTTATGTTTCCAGTAAATTGTGCCTTATACTTTATGGCAACCTGGTGATCCCTTGATTTTATTCATCTGCTTGTTGCTTTCACTTTGTGATCTTATACATTCACTTAATTCTACATATTGTATTGACACACCTACATCTGTTCTTTTCTTATCTCTTAGAATTCTTTCACTTGTTTTTCTCACCTATGACCTCATCTCATTATTTGCTTTCTCTTATTTTTGGGATGAGTATGCTTATTGAATCAATGGTTGACCCCTGTATTATGCTTCAAATTTGTTGGCACACCTTATGTTTCCTATGAACCTATGTTCATCTGATATTTCAAGTTATTAGCATTGGTACCCATGATTTATTCTTTCAATTTTAAGTTCATATGCACTTAACATGAACCCTCTCATTTGTTTGTTCTCTTTACAATAATTCTGAGCCCACATTTTCTTTGTGCCATCTTTTTATGATTCTATATAACCTAATGATCCCCATCTTTCCCCTCTTGTGAAAAGGTTGAGATCACACCAGGTCTTAGAGGAGAGTTAGATTATTATGGCATATCTTGTCGTAAGCTTATTTAGAATTTTCATTATTATTTATGTCATTAGGTGTCACATTATTAGGTATCCTTATTATGATTAACATAATCATAAAGCTTGTGCCTGAAATTATTAGAGACTAATTAGGAGAAGAATTAAAAAAAAATAAGATAAGCTCGGGTATGGGGAAATGACTATTATATTGCTCTAGTGAGATATTTAATTTTTGACTACAATTTTAGAGTTTGTTTACCAAACAAAATTATATTTTTGGATAATCATATTAATGAAGTTTAGATTGGCTTGCCTAACTCTTGGAAGGCAACTATTGTGAATGCTTAAGGAACATTGGCGGCAGGGGGAGAGGGAAAATAATTAGGATAAGTGAGGAAGCTTATTATTGTATATGGTTATAAGGATATATCTATGGGTTGGCTAAAGTTTAAAGATTTCATAATGAATTAAGGATGTTTGAGATATGTTGATTGGTGAGTCAAAGATCTTAATGATTACATTTTGGTGAACTAAGGGTACAGGATGAAGTAATCCACTTACTAGTGAGGATTATCTGGTGAGTTAAGTGTAAACGCTCTTGTAATTAGTAAAGTGGGACCAGAGTACAAAGTCATATACCCCTAAAAGTGCGATCAACCAAGAGACTTACAAATTACGAACTCATCCACAAGTTAAAACCAAGCATCACTTACTACACTTGAGCCTTCCTTAGGTCTCTTAGATCATGCCTACCTAGACCAGAATAGCTGATCGTGCGGCATGGGTCACCCAATTTGATGGTATCAGTGACCTCCCAAATTAGGCTAAATTTCATTTCCACATTTGACCCAACGGCTAAATAGTAGATGAATAAACAACCCAGACCTTAAAGGGCATACTTCGAGCTTCTGCTTTGGATAAAGGATGGTATGGGATGAGGAGTTAGCACTAGTCAAGTTCTCATACAACAACAACTACCAAACTAACATAGGGATGTCTCCATTTGAAGCTTTGTATTGTAGGAGATGCAAATTTCCCATATGCTAGCAAGAGATCGACGATGCACTCACCATAGGACCTGAACTAATTCAGGCTACCATATATAAGCTACGACTAATCCAACGGCGAATGAAGGTAGCCCATAACCACCAGAGGAACTATACGAACAAGTAGCAACAATCTTTGGAGTTTGAGATTGGAGACCAAGTCTTCCTAGGAGTCTATGCACCAATGGTGTCATGCAATTCGGGTAATTAGGCAAGTTCACCCTAAAATATATTAGTCCTTATTCCACCACAAAGCGCATAGAAGAACTAATATATAAGCTACAAGAGCTAGAGGAGCTCTTAAAAGTCCACAATGTATTTCACATGCCCCAACTACATAAATATATTCATGACCTAATTACACCACGACCGAGAGAGAAACAACTGTGCAACAAAGTAGTTTTTCTTGTGAAGGTCCTTTAGGCTAATGACACCACGGTCGAGGCAAAATAGGTACTGGAGAACAAGAAATGCGATTTAAGTATCCTCATCTATTTGCTGCACTAGCTATGAGTAAGTTTTTGGGGTGAAACTTCTTTTAAGAGGAGCAAGATGTAAAACCGCAAAAATTTAGATGTTTATAGTTGAATAATGTGTGAAAGTTTGAGGACAAAACTTCTTCTAAGGAGGGTCAAACGTAAAACCCCAAAAATTCATAATTGTCGAAGAATAATTAAGGTGATTTTTAATTTCAAGAATTTATCACTAGTTGCTTGAGCTTGTACGTAGTAATTTTAGCAATGGACTTTTGTATAAATTAGGACTTTGGACCAAGTCCAAAATTCTCTATTTTGATCCAACCCAATACTTTATCAATGAAAATATTAATCCTATTTAATTTAAAAAAAAGTTTTTTTATAGGTTTTCCCTCTTAAGTTTTAAACTTAAGTTTTGAATGTATGGGCATTTTGAATGAAATAAAAAGAAAATTCCCGAAGTCCTTCATTTGCCAACGATTTTGCATTAATCTCTCTCCTTTCTTTTTACTTAGCCCAATCAAAGAGAGAGAGACAGAGGGGGAGAGAGAGACAGAGAGACAGAGAATTGCTACCACCATCCAACCATTACCACGACTAGACCTCTTTTTCGTTTTCTTTGCTTCAAGTGGTGAGTGGATCCATTTTTAGAGTTTTGCTTAAACTCTTGAATTTTGATAAAGTAAGTTTGATTTAACCTTTTAAGCCTTTTGATTATTCTTCTAACATCTTCTTTTGAATTAGAAATTCAGATCTATAGCTATTTTGAAATAGAATTCCTTCTCTTCAACATCCATTCTAACCTTAGAAGGCAAATCCCCATATTTCTCATTCTTTCATTATTTTATTGGGCTCAGTTAGGGTTTTAGAATTTTATAAGTGTTAATGGAGAATTTGGAATGACTTGAGGTTGATTTCATGGATTGTAATGGCTGAATAAGCTTATTTCGTGCATGAAATATGAGTCTGCACAAGACCAGAAACTGAACCTGCATTAAGGTGATTTTGAGGAATAAGTTGCGATTACATACTAGTTCAAAAATAATGAAAACATTAAGGGAAGCATATTTACAAGTCTATTTTGCTAAAAACTTTTAATCATTAATTTTACACTTAAAATGAGGGAAAATGAATTTTCTTACAAGACTACACAATTCTAACTAGGTGGAAATATGTGAGTTTTTGAGGCAGTTTTTATGGTTAGTTGTTGATTTCTCATTAAAAATAAAGTTGAAGTAGACAAAAAGGGTTTTCCATATTATGCTCGTACACTTTAGTATGATATTTTTTAGGTGAAAGTATGAACTCTGTAAGTTAGACCAAAAAACTAACCTGTAGACCCAAATTGGTTTATATTTTTAATATTAACTTTGGTTAGTGAATGAGCTTTTAAAAAGTTTCTTAAGTTGTTAAAAATCAGTATCTAGGGCCATTATTAACATCCATGAACTTTAGGGGCTTGCTTGACTTTTGGTTTAAGAAATCTCAGTTTTGGGATGCAAGATCTCCCTTAAGTTGGCTATGTTGTAACAATTTATTTTTATCATTAGGCCTAACAATCTAGGATCGAGCTCAAGTTAAGTTGTTACGCTTGGTCAAGGTAATGTTGATTACCCAACTCTCCTTGGTTGCTCGTCTAAAACGTGTTTCGGATGTTTATAAATTGTTTATATAACCATGTATACCAAGGGGACCTTATGTTTAAAAACTTAAACCGCAATATGTGATTTTGTGAATTTCTAAACATGTATTATGGTCTTGTGATTTAATATTTTTATTTAAGCAGTTGATGTTTAAAAGGGGTTTTGTAAGTCAATTGAGGTTTTGACTAGACGAGTTCATCTTACTGGGAGTCAAATGGGCATATTTATAAATACTAAATCTTAAAGTAAAAGATTAAGTTGGGTTTACGGGAGGGTGCCTCCCGAGATCAAGTAGGTTTACCCTAGTATAGAGACAATTTAGTCTCCCGGGGTTATAGCATGCATATGTTCGGGTTTTGTTAACCTATGAGATTGTTCCAGTTCTGGTAACCCAAGAGACCCTCTGGTGGGGTTGCTCGCTATTAACTAAAATGTGTTTATAGTTGTGAATATTTTTCTCTTACACCTAAATGTTGGAAATGAATTTAAGTAAGTATTCTTTGGTTAGGGGTAGACTTTTTTTATTGAGCTCTGTGTTACTGTTTAAATTATTTTGTTTTCAGGTGCCAAGGTGCTACATAGGAATGAGATGTGAATGATGTCATATAGAAGCTTTAGTTAACTTTTATTTAGCATGAATAAATGCTGGACTTTGTGGTTTGACTAAGTTTGACCTTTGGACCTTTTGACTTTCTAAACTGTTGACTGTGTTCTTGACATTGTTATTTCAATGAACCTCTTGTTTGCCCTATTTCATAATGAAATAAGGTAGTGACAACCAACTAGGTTGTTCCACTACAATAAATTGGCTAACGAATAGAAAGAAATTGAATTAGAATTTTTTGGGGCATCACAAAGCTAAATTAGGAGGAGTTAATAACAGATACTATATCCCTCATGTGTCTTAAGTTAAAAATTTTTCTTAGGTTAAGTTAATTTTAAAAAAAATATATCTAAGTTAACTTATTTAGTTAAGTTCACTTTTTTTTTTTTGTTTAACTGAATTAATTAATTTATTTAGTAAAGTAAAAAATAATATCCATATTGAGTTAGTAATAACCGCCTATATCCTTCCTCTATCTTAAACTTATTAAGTAAAGTTGGTCTAAGTCTTTATTCACTTATAGCATGTCAAATTAAATTTATTTAGTATAAGTCATATGGTATAAACACTACATTTTTATCATAATATCTACGTGATAAACTTTAATTGGTGGAAATATATTAAGACTTTTTGCTTTCTTGATGAAAGAATGTCAATCCAAAATTTTTTATTCCCTCTTCTCATCGCACAAATTTTCCATCCTTTGTAGCTTCATTTCCCTCCCTTTCTTCCCTTCACTTTTTCTATAGATAAGATTCTTCCATTGCCACATGTCAACTATTAGTTGGAAGTGATTTTAATAATAAGTTCCTTTCTCCACTATAGGGAGTGAAAACCATAGACATGGGAGTTTCTGCCATCGATTTTTTGTAGGGCTGTTTGGTTGATTGGTGTTCTCTCTTAGTAGGTGGCTGAGGTTGATATTTGTTGGATTGTGCTTTTGGGTCAGTCGATTAGTTCTACAACCAGGTTTATGATTTTCTTTGCTCTTTGCTTGTTTCATAAGATACATTTGATCCATGACAGTCAAGTCTTGAATAAAATTGACAAAAATTGAAGTTAATTGAAAAGGAGGAGATCATCGATTTGGCAGATGTTGAGTTGAATGAGCATTCTAGGCATATTGGTTGTATCTTCATGGGAAGCTGCTAATAGGGAAGTCCTTTAATCCTAGGGCAATGAAGTCTGTTTTGAAGAATATTTGGGAACCAGAGAAAGGGGTTGTAATTAGGGACCTAGATGCCAATCTCTTTGCTTTTCAATTCTTCTCCTCTGCAAGAACTTCATTCAAAATGAGGGCCCTTGGTAATTCGATGTAAGGTATTATTGTTGATAGAGGTTTCTGGGCTTGCAAAACCCTCAAAAATTTAATTTTCGTGCCATGCTCTTGGGTGAAACCCTATGACATTCCTGCTAAGAAACAGACTATAGCTTGTGCCTAGATGATTGGTGTGAAAATTGGCAAGTTCGTAGTATTTGAGGAAGCTAAAATGTATGGTGTACATAAATCCCTCTACTTTTGCATGGATATTGATGTTGAAAAACCATTGATATGGGGTGTCAAAATTCTTGTTGATAAAAAGCTTATGTGGATTAAGATTGGGTACACCAAACTATAAGATTTTTGTCACGACTGCGATAAACTGGATCATGTTTATCTTGGGTGTGATATATATAATCCCTAGTAAGATGAGTCCAAGCTATAATATAAGGAGTGGCTTCAGGCCTCTCCTTTCAAGTCTCATAGGAAGTTTGCCGTAGTAGAATTTAGTAAGGAGAAGAAACTGTATCTAGAATTCAAGAACACCAAGTTTGGAGCAAAGCAAGGATAAAATTAAATTTTGATGCATCAAATTCTAACTTGAGCTTGTAAAAAGGTTCAAAATAGGATGCAATAACTGAGTCTTCCTCACAGATGATTATTGATGATGATCCCATGATTCTTGCTGGTAATGAGATTTCAAAAAGGAAGGTTAGGGATGTGAACTTGTTAGAGAATAGGGGGTAACATTAGAGTGTTAGACAATGTTTTGACTGATGATTTTGTTTTAGTGGAGGTTGTATAATAATCACATCTATTGTAATATGTGTCCTTTGACTGGATTGCCGGGACTTAGGAGAGCCTTCACCGATTACCAATCTCTGGGGGCTTTTATGGAGATCGCTGCCTAAGGTGGTCTTCTTATCGGAGACCAAATGGAGTGAGCTAGAAATGGAGACTAGCTTGATAGAGTTGGGGGATATTGCTAGTGTGTTTGTTGATGCTAGGGGTAGGGTGCGGGTATTGCTCTCTTATAGGATCGAGGTGTTCATGTTTAGTTTCTTTCCTCATCTTTTAATCACATTAACTTGACCATCAGATAGGAGGGAGATGTTCTCACTTGGCGATTCACTGGTATTCATGGCTTGCCCAAAGCATAACATAAATGGAGAACTGGTTAATTGATTACTCTAATCTTCCCTGGCTAGTTGGGGATGACCTAAATGAAATATTTTATAATTCAGAGAAAAAAGGAGGCTCTCCTAAATCTTTTTTAGAGCTGGATGATTTCAGAAATGCTTTCATTCATAATGGAATCTATGACTTGGGTTTTTCAGGCTATGAGTTCACTTGGTGTAACTATAGAGGAGATAATGTAATAGTGGAGGAACGACTGGATCGATTTTGAATGGTCCCTCATCTTTTCAGATGCCCAAGTTTCTCATGTTGACTTTGATTGTTTCAGGTCATTTGCCTATCCTCCTAAAGTGTAACTTCAAGGGGTCTAAGAGTACATCTTTCAATATGTGAACATGTGGGTTATAGACCCTGTTGCTTGGAAGTTATTTCTTTTGCATGGTCCTCTGTAAAGTTGGGAAAAACTGACATGACATGACAACACGACATGAACCTGACACGAAATTAGGCGGGTTTGGGTTGAGATTTTTAACGCATTAACTGAATTGCATTGACATGCCTAACCCATCTAATTAAATGGGTTAGGTTAAGGTCAAGACTTTTGACATAAAAAAATACCTACTTTAACCAATTTAATTAATTGGGTTAGATGAATCAACCCATCTACCCATTTGCTCGCTAAGCTGTTTATTATTTAGTATTAAAAAAACTTGCTAAATGTTTAAATTAAAAATTTAGCAATTTTGAAGGGGAAATGAAAAAAGTCAAAAAAAGGGGGAAATTAGGTGGGTGTATTGGTATGGGCCTACTGTATAAATGGGTTGGATAATAAGGGAAATCAGGAATGAGTGACGAGGTGGGGATTTAGGGTTTAGTGACTAACTCTAATTTTCCTCATCTATAAACCCTCTTTTACACTCTCTCCCTCTCAAGTCTCAACCTCTTGTATCTCTCAGACTCTTAGGTTTATCGTCTCGATTCGATCGCTCACACCATCACTCTCTCTCTATCTCTGCGGCCTCAACAGCGCCTCCGATCTGCAGTCGATGAAAACACTGTTTTGAACTTCTAATCGATGAGTCACTTCAATATTTACTGATGGTTTTTGCGAGATATAGCTTAGTTTGTTATATTTCCTCTCTAATACTCTCAATCTCTCTTTTTCTTCCTTTCTCGACTTCAGATCTGCTGTTGTAAACCTCCAACTCTGGCGAGGTATGAATCATTTGTCAGGATATATGCTTTTTGGTCGCATGATTTTTTTTCACTGGTTTTTCTTGCTTTCTCACTTGGCCATCCATAGATCTAGCATTCAACTCCATTCTCTTCTCCAAGAAGTTGACTTTTGTGCTAAAGGTATGAAAAGCTTCATTTTAATTATTTTTTTCTATGATTTTACTCGATTTTCACATTCCTACTGTAAGAACTTGATTTGTATTTCGCATGAGGTTTTTGATGTTTAGTTATTTGGTTTGATTTCTTTTTTTTTTTGATAAGACATTTAGTTTGATTTCTGATTTGAATTTTCTAAATTGCAAGGTTATGGCTTCACTTTCAAAGGATGTTGAATCATCTCCCATTGAAATTGATTCGGTAACTGAAGAGGTTGATCTCAGAGATGTTAAAAGGACTACTAATATGAGAACTAGAGCATACAAGCCTGTTGCATGTGGTAAGACCTGTAAACACCAAAGAAAGTTAACTTCTACATTTAGGAAGATTTTACTTTCTTGGAGCTTGATAAAGAGGGTAATCTGTGGTGCAAATGTAAGAAATGTTGGCAAGTGTATAGTAGGCATGGCAAATATGGGACTGCAAATCTAAAACGACACATTCTTAATTGTAAAAGAAAGAATGTTAGAGACATAGGTCATCTTCTATTGCAAAGTTGTTCTGGTTCCTTAACTAATAGACATGCTGAATTTGATGTCGAAATGTTTCGTGAGTTACTGGCTTTGTGTGTTGTGAAGCATGATCTACCATTTCAGTTTGCTGAGTATGATGGAGTTCAGAACATGTTTATATACTTGAGTCCTGATGTGAAAGTGCTTTCATAGCATGCAACTAGGAATGATATCTTAAAAATGTTTAAAAGGGAAAAGCAAAGACTGAAAGAATTCTTGTATTCTGTTCCCAGTAGGATAGCCTTTGCTTCAAATTGTTGGACCTCCCTTAATACTGATGGCTATATCTCTCTTACCACTCATTACATCAATGATACTTGCCGTTTGCAAAAGAGAATTTTGAACTTTTCTTTCCTGCCTCCACTACATAATGGGGTTCCTTTAGCTGGAAAGATCTTATTATTAATGAAGGATTGGGGTCATGATAAGAAAGTAATATGCTTGACTCTTAACAATGCATATGCAAATGATTTGTGTGTTGACATGTTGAAATGTTAGATTAAGCTTTTGCGTGATGGTGAGTACTTTCATGTTATATGTTGTGCCCATATCCTAAACTTAATCATGAAAGAAGGCTTAAAAGATATGGATGAGGTTGTGGTCAAACTGAGGGAGTGTGTTAAGTATTGTAAAGGTTCTCGAGTGTAGAAGTAAAGATTTCTTAAGTCGGTTAAGGTTTGCTACCTTGTTTGTAGTAAAGGCTATGACTAGATGTCCCAACTAGGTGGTATTCAACATATCTTATGTTTGAAAGTGCTATTGCCTATAAAAGCGTACTCAATCACTTAGAGGTTATTAATGGGAACTTTACTCATTGATCAAGATTTAATGACGGAGTTAAGATTGAAAAAAATTTGTGGTTTCTTGAAAGTTTTCTATGGCGTGAAACTTGTGCCTTTTTTGGATCTAAATATCTCACTTCCAATCTTTATTTTCCTAATGTGGAGAGGATTAGATTAGTGCTGAAAGATGAATTGAAGGGTGATGATTCCTTTATAAGGAATATAGCTATAGAATGTTTCACAAATTTGAGAAGTATTGGGCAGAATTCAACACTATCATGGCAATTATGGGCATTTTAGACCCTCGTTATAAGTTCCAGTTTACAAATTGAGCTTATAAAATTTTTTTTTATTGGAACTCATGATGCTCAATTAGGTTTATTAAAGGATAAGTTGTTTTCCTTGTATGATGAGCATGCAAAAGCCTCTAATTTGGCCTCATCTTCTGCACCATCTCCTATTGCTTGTGTCTCTACTAATGTGCAACAAGGCACTACTGATGAGTACTTTAAGTTATATTTGTTTCAATCCAGATTAAGTTATTTAGTGTCTTTATTTGTTAACTAAATTGACTTTTTTTTTATTATCAAAGGACTTCGATAATTACTCAAGTGAAGTGTTTACCCCTATTTCCAAGTATGAATTGGAAATGTTTCTTGAGGAAAAGAAGCTACCTCGTGTTGATAACATGGATGTTCTTAACTATTGGAGTATTGATAAGTTTCGATTTCCCCCATTCTCTCCTAAATGGCACACGATGCATTGACCATACCATTATCTACTGCAGCATCTGAATATGCTTTTAGCGTTGGAGGAAGGGTACTTAATGCATTTCATAGTTCCCTTAAGCCATAAATAGTAGAAGCTATGATTTGTTTAAGACATTGGGTGTTTGGCCAAGAAGGTGATGCTGCTCATTTAACCTTATTTAACTATTTTACGTTTTATACTTTCTTATAAATTGTTATGCCTTTTCTAATTCATTTCTTTATTTTCTTTGTTTTCTTATTTAAATTAGCACTTACGCCAACACCATTCCAGTTGGTGAAACTCTGCTTGAATGATGTTGAAGATGGAGATGTGGCATCTAAGGGAGGAGGGTCATCTAATGGGGCTACTGGAAGTGGTACTAAGCATAAGTTCATTTTGCTTAATTAGGTTACTTAACTTGTGCCTTGGCTATGTGCTTTTGGACAAACATTTTAAGTTGGTTGTGGTGTTTGGTTATGGCCTGTATGGGCTGTGAAATAAGTTCTTGGTTTATGAACATTTAAATAGTTTATTTTGTTGGTAGTAATTTGCAAACTTGAGCTTCTAGATAGTCAGCGTACTAACTAGATTGTGAGTTTCGAAAATGGAACATATACAGTGATATGTTTAGGATCAAGTAGGGTTGGTCAAATAAATGTGAATAAATGACTGCTTATCAATAACTTAACAAGTTGATCATGAAATCTGTAAGCAAGTTAACAGGTCAATGTGACCTGAACTTGACCTGTTAATTTTAAGCAGATAAATAGGTTGAAATTAGATTAACCCATTTAGCTTTTAGTCAGGTTTAGGTCGGACACCTTCAACCCATTTATTAAATAGGTTAGGTTTAGGTTAGGGGTATTTCAACTCGTTTAATGTCAACTCAAACATGAACACGATCCGACCTGACCTAGTCACCAGCCCTAGTTTGGTATAGTGAACCCAAATGTTGTGGACAATCTTATGGGCTAGTTTAGCACATTTATTGGGGAACTTTAATGCTAAAATAGGGAGTTTTTGGTTATCTGGGTAGAGAAATATCTCAATTAGAGCAGCAACTAAGATCCCAAACTGATGTATTGGGTCGGAGGTGACTATTGCGGCTGATACGAGAGTATAAAAAGAAGAAATTCTTTGGTTGCAAGGCGCCAAAGTTACACTATGTTAAATATGGAGGCTTAAACACCCTTCACTCAAGACCAAACATGAGAAGGGCGCGGAATCACATTGCTTATCTTATTAATGATCAATGGGTCAGGCATATGGATATAGAGGACATTGAAGGTATTATTATTAATTATTTTACTAAGTTATTTTTGGCTTCCTCATCCCTGAGCATGTTGGATGTGTTATATTTTATTGAGCGTTATGCACATGATGACATGAATGATGCTCTCTATAGGCCATGCTCCAAATTGGAAGTTAAATTAGCCGTCAAACAAATGTATCCTCATAAAGCTCCAGGCCTTGATGGCATGAACCCGTATTTTTTTCCCAGAAGTTCTAAGATGTTATTGGTGACAACATTCAGAGGCTATCCTTACTATCTATAAGAAGCCTTGCCTAGACTCAATCACTGAATCTCACCTGATTAGCCTTTGTAATGTTGTTTAGAAGGTGGTGACCAAGGTTATTTTAAATAGACTCAAGCCTTTCTTAATTATATTATATTAGATAATCAAGGTGCTTTCGCACAAGGCAGGTTGACTATTGATAATATTTTAATTGCTTTTGAGATCTTTCATGTTATGAAAGGTGATGAAGCGTTGAGGGAGCTATTGCAATCAAATAGGACAAGGCATATGATAGATTAGAGTAGCCTTTTTTATCCAAGGTAATGCTCAGGATGGGTTTCAGGTGTCAACGGGTGGAGTTGGTGATGCGATGTATCCTTCTCCTTTTTACTGAAAGGGGTACCCAAAGTAACATTATTCCAAGCCATGGCTTGCTGCAAAGGGACCCCATCTCTCCATTGTTATTCCCATTATGCTTAGAGGGACTTTTTGGTTTAAGAAAGCAGTGGTAAGTGATACTTTACATGGGTCTCGTATTTACAGTAATGTGCCGGCTATCCCTCATTTAATTTTTACAGATGATACCATAACTTTTTGCAGGGCTAAAATGAACCAGGCAAATGTTGTAAAGGAAATTCTTGAAAAATATGCAGTGGTTAAGGGAAGTTGGTTAATTTTGACAAAACTGATGTTTCTTTTAGCAAGGGTGTTCCCCCTTCTACGCGTGCTACTGTTACCTTGACCCTCGACATTAGGGAGCCTCTCTCTCATGAATCCATGATAAATACCTTAGTCTTCAAACTATTACCAAGAGACTGAAGAGGAAATCTTTCTTCTTATTATGAATCGAATAAAAAATTATCTTTCCATTTGAATGGGGAAACTATCTCATGGACGAGAAGGGAAGTGCTAATCAAAGTTGTGGCTTAAAGTACCCCGACTTACTCCAAGAGTGTGTTTAAATTTTCAAAGGAATCTGCCACTCGATACAACTTGCTATTACCCTATTTTGCTAGGTCCATAAGAAAGAGGAGAATAAATACACTCGCTAAATGCATCAAAGCTTTGTTTGGGAAAGGAGGATGGAGGCTTAACTTTTCATGCTATGAAAGCTTTTAATGACGCATTATTTGCTAAACAATTTTGGAAGATGGCAAAGAATTCATCTTTATTATTGGCATGGCTTCTGCAGACTTCGTATTATTCTGATGGTGACATGTTTTAGGGTAACTCTTGATCTAAGACCAAGCTTTACATGGAGGAGAAGAATATTATAATATGAGCATCACCCTAGTTAGTTGGGGATAGGTGCTCCCTTGAAGCATGGGAGAGTTGTTGTCTGCCTAAACCTAGTTCTTTCAAGGTAATTACTTCTAGGCCCAGTTCTCTTTCCCATTAATGGTTCATGATCTCATTAATATAGCTAATGTTTGTTGGTAGGAAGCTTTAATAATGGAGTATTTACTGCACATTGATGCCGATTTGACCCTAGACTCACCTGCATGTGCTTCCCGGCCTCATGGCAAATTAATTTGGCATTATTGTCATGGTAGCTCTTTTTTTGTTCACTCAACTTACCATATGATAGTAAATGACATAATTGCGCTTAATGGATGTTCGTCTTCCCTCTAGTAGACCATTTCGAAATAAGTGTGAAGTCTTTGTATTCCGCCTCGCATGAAACTCTTTGCCTGCCGAATTTGTGAAGGAATCCTCCTACCTGGTAACAACATTGCCTATCATATCTCTTTATTTAATATGAAGTGCTTCATCTGTGGTCATCATCTAATGCAATGCCCAACTCATAATCACCTTATTAACCTTAATTAGCTAAATGTTAGTGACTAACCTTATAGAAACCCTAGAGTTAGGGCATTACCTTCATCCTCAAAATGAAAGAAGATAAGACTTGGTTAACTGTTAATATAAGTATTATAATGACTCGTACGCTGTAAGAGAACCAAATGACATACAGTTTCTATGTGGTTAACCTCAAATGAAAGTCTAATACAGCAAAACATACTTGTCCTTGATCCCCATGACTTTACGGAATGTACTGTGAACTCATGTAGATCCACTGTTCACCTTGCTACTTTATTTTTGCTCTTAAGTGTCTGAACTTCCCTGATATCCACCTAAAACACAAAAATACAAAAATATTTGAACAATGAGCTGAAGCTCAATATGTTTTCCCCTGTAATGTAAAGAAAAAAAAAAAAAAAACTTTAGCGATATTTCATGTTCTTTATCACCTTTCACAAACTTTAGCACTATCGTCTACGCTGATTCGGTTGGGTATACTTTTATGAGAAGAGGCGCTCGACTGTTCATACCACATACCATTATTTAAAAGAAAATCACTTTTACATACATTGGTTGCACTTCTCCACACAATCGCCATCGTTTCATGATATAGCCTAGGGGGAGAAAACGTTAGCCATAAAAGAAACTCTCAAATTTGAAGAGAGAAAAAAACTCTTATAAACGAAAAGATAACTATTAGTAAAAAGATAGACTATTACTAAAAAATCAGAAAGATGATAAAGAAAATGGCTAAGATGATTGATAGCCTTCAAAATACCCAAATCAAATAGATCAGAGAAGAAGAAGATGTCGACAATGAAGAAAAAGCAAAGATAGGCGGATGATGAACCTCCATTTTGACATAGGCCTTATTTGATTTCTTATCCCATTATTTTTATGTAAAGCTTTGATGAGAAAGGGTCAAATTTGCCTTCTTTGCTCTGTATTCCGCTTATAAATGTGTTTTTCTTTTTGTAGGAGTTCTTGCCAAGAAGATGAGAAAATCATTAATTTTGATGGGAGAGAAGGCCATGGGGAAGAGTTTCGAGGAGGAAAAGAGATCCAATGAAGTTCTGAGGGTCAGAAAAGCAAGTCCAAAGGACCAAAGAGAGTGCATGGTTGGTCGAGCACAATGACACAACTGTGCAGAAAACCCCCAACTTCCCAAAACTACGCACGGATAGTGCACGACCATGCGCTTCCCAGTGCCAGGGGTGCATGGGCACCCTGCGTCAAAGCACAATCGCATCTTCCCAAGTTTCACGATATTAAAGTAGTTTTTGGAGTTATTTGGGGTTTATCTTAAGTTTATCTTAGAACACTTATCTACAGGCGATTTTAGGGTTTATTTGGCTTATTTCTAAAATTCCTTTGCATCATGTTTTTCATCATGGAAGATTGTTTGACAATCAATATTGCATTTAATCTAAGTTCTCTCCTCAATTCTTTCTTCTCTTATTAGTACTAGTCTAGGGTTTGTGTAAATCATGTTAAGTATTTTAGGATTTATTGTGGTTGTTGTTAATATGATTTGCAGCTAAATTTCCTAACTTGGGTTGGGATAAACGCCGATTATGTCTAGTTGAATCATAATTTACCTCCAAACATTACTTGCCCACATTTGTGTTATTGAATTTTCCTTCGCTCATCATGTGTTCAATGAATTGCTTGAGAGAGCATTCATCTATTTTTATTAGGGTTTAGGGAAACATTAAATACGAAACCTTTACCTAGTGTGACTTAGTAGACAATTAGGTTTTTGATATGAAAATAATCGAAGTTCTAATTGGGATTCGAGATTATTGATCTTGTAATCTTTCGACTTTTAGTCCCATGAAAATAGACGACTATAGTTGTACAATTAATCTTCGACTGCTAAAAGAGAGAGGGGATGGGATAGATTGACAATCTCTCAATTTATGTTGCAAGCTTGGACAGGTTTGATGGAGTTAGTAATTGATTCACTATCGTAGTTGTGTTGTTAATTCCAACCTAAGTGCTTTAATCCTTTGATTTCTTAATCTCATTCTTAGTTATTACCACTTTTCTTAGTTGTTAGTTGAATCTCCAAATCTGATTCACCTAGATTGAGTAGATTAATTAGTTTTGATAGTTGAAAGCAAATTTTCTGTGGACACGACCTGTACTTGCTGTTGCTAACTACATTGACACTGTGCATTTGCAATAGTTTTAACTCAGCAAGTTTTTGGCGTCATTGTCGGGAAACTTATTCCTTTCAATGTCAAGAACCATTTAGAATACTCTAGAATAGGTTTTCATTTTTCTTTTTGTAGTTCTTAGTTATTTGTTATCCTTGTTGGACACTGCTTACGCTTGGTGTAGTGTTTGCTTTATATGCATAGGTACAATTAAGGGAATCAAAATATCGTCCCCTTAGACCCTGAGATCGAACCTACTGTATGTAAGTGAAGCGGTGCCTGAAGGAAGAAGAAAACAGAAGCTATAATGGCTGACATGGAGAAGAAGAGCAGTGAGACTACGTTATGACATAATCGTCAGGTATCACTTCATCCATAGTGAACCCAATGGTTGAGGCGAACAACTTCAAGCTCCGGCTATCCCTTATCTCCTTAGTTGAGAGAGACTAGTTCGGTGGATACCCCTCTGAGAACCCAAACATACATCTTCATAGTTTCCTTGCGAAATGCGATATAATCAAACTCAATGGGGTACTCACTGATGCCATTCGACTGCAACTCTTCCCATTTTCCTTGAAGGATAGAGCCAGGGATTGGCTTCAGAATGAGAAGCTAAATGCCTTCACCACCTGGGATGCACTTCCCAAGGCTTTCCTAAGCAAATACTTTCCACCAGGAAAGACTACTAAGTTGAGGGTTGATATTACCTCATTCGCCCAACTACATAGTGAGTCCTTATATGAAGCTTGGTAGAGATTCAAGGATCTCAAATGCCAGTGTTCACAACACAAACTACACTGGCTCTTGATCTAGACCTTCTATAATAGATTAGACCAAGCTCTAAAGATGTCTATTGATGCTGTAGCTACATGTGCTCTCCTAGGAAAATCAAGTGAATATGTGAAGGCTCTCTTAAAAGATATGATTGCCAACAATTATCATTGGTCCAATGAGAGAGCCACCCCAAAAAGAAGTAGTGGCAAGTATGAGGTCGATGTTGTGACGTTACTAGCCAGTAGGGTGGATGTGCTAGCATATAGACTTGATAGGGTTGGTACTCTTCTTGTTCTAAGCCGTTCTTGAGGCTCATCAATTAGAGTATATGCTATTTGTGAGACCTGTGGTGTGCAGGGGCACACATCTACTGAGTGCTACAATGGTCCTTCTACCATTGAGCATGCTAATGCCCCGCATAGGTTCAACCCACCACCACAGAGCAATCCTTACTCCAATGCTTACAATTCTGTATGGAAGAGCCACCCACACCCTCCCTATAGGAAATCTACTCTTCAACCTCAGAGTTCTATGCAGCCACCTACGTTCCAATATAGAGCCCCTTATAACACGCCTCATCAACCCCCACAACCAAAATCTAACTTGGAAAGTCTTATGGATTGCTTTATTCATACTCAAACCAAGAATAATAAAAGTCTTGGTGAGTCTATTAATCAGTTGGCCTTCAAATTTGAGATGATGGCCTCCCACCAGAAAGTGATGGACACCTAGATCACTCTGATAGCCAAGCAGATTAGCAGTCCGTCCCACCCTCAGGGGCATATACTAGGCCAACCTGAGTCCAACCTCAGGGGTCTCATCAATACCATTTCTGCAAGGGCCGGGGCATTAGTGGAGAGCCATGTGATGGTATTCTAGCAGATAACTTTAGTTCCTATTTCTACAGGAACAGATGAATTGAAGAGGGCAGAGAGCCAGCATCAAAAAGAGAAGGGCGAACTACCGCCTCCAATTTGTCCCTGCTAGCCACCTATTTCATATCCTCAGAGGGTGACGTGATTGAAGCTTAAGCCCAGGGTGGTTATATTCCTAGATTTGTTAAAAAGGGTATATGTTAATGTCCCCTTTTTAGAAGCTCTAAAGGAAGCATCATCATAGTTGAAGTTTTTAAGGGAGCTTTTATCCAAAAAGGGTAAGCCTGAGGAAGCTTCAGTGACTCCCATTAGAAAGGTCTGCAACGTAATATTACAGAGCAGGTCACCATCAAATCTACAGGATCCTGGTAGCTTCTCCATCCCATGCTCCATAGGAGAAATGTAGATTGAGAGATCCCTCTCTGATTTGGGAACTACTGTGAGCTTAATGCCTCTCTCTCTTTGTAAGAAGCTTTAGTCATAGGACCTGAAACCCACCACTATTATCATATAACTACTAGATCCATCCACTAAGTGCCACTTAGGCATTCTAGAGGATGTTTCAATTCAGGTGGGTAAGTTCATCGTTCCATGCAACTTGATAGTCTCAAAATGTACCGCAAGTGCACGGTGTAGTCGTAGCTAGCAACCGGCAAGTACGGATCGTATTCCATAGGGAGTTGGGTTTTCAATTACCAAAGGTAACTCAAGCATATCAATCTAGGCCGAACAGAGAGTGAAGGAAAGAAAGACTAAACTACTAAAACAAATAAACAAAAAGGGATTTGGGTTTACGATTTCGCCAAATAACGAACCAACTAATTGAGACGAGTCCTAACATACCCAAACTACACTATGAACAAGAGATGGTCGGTTGCACCATCAAAGACCACCCAAGCCCTCTCTCAAGGGTCATAAGCTAGTCTAATTAGCCTAACCACCTATTTTCATAGGGTTAGCCCAATTAGACCATAAAACTAGCAACCCTAGACCTAACTCGATTTGGATACTATTTTTATGTCCCGAACTCAGCCATCCCCTCTCCCACACTAGCAAATTGACCTCACCTCTCAGCATAAGTCAATCGCCCAAAAATATGAATGACAGCTCTTTCAAGCATTTCATCGAACACTTGGCGGGCGTGAGAGAAAACTCTAAGTTCTAGGCATATATTGGGTATGGTTAGGCCTAAAACAAGCTTAATTGGCCATCAAGAGCCTATTTACAATCCAAGCGTACAAAATCTAACAACTACTTATCAACAAACACAAAAACTCAAACCTAAGCTAATGAAGAACACAAGCATGAACTAGAGAGAAGAAGCATGAAACTAAACTAATTCTAACAAACAATCGAACATGAATTAAACATGAAAACTAAACGATTGAATCAAATCAAAACCAAACATATGAACTAAATTAACAAAATCTAAAACAAGAACGAAACAAGAAATAGAGAGAAAGAGAAGAAGAAGACTTATGGATTGAAGCGAAGAACTTGAAATCCAAGTGCTTGAATGTAAAATTAATTCAATACAATCCTAATCTAATCTCCCCAATGGAGTTTTTATTGGCTAAAACCTAAACTAAACTACCCTAAAAATCGCCTGGAAGAACCCCCTGAGCGACCCCCTGCAAAAACACCCGAAAAGGGCTTTAAATAGAAAATTGTGAAACCGGATGACGGGCCCGGGGGCACGACCGTGCCACATGGCATGGCTCCACCGTGCCATTCCTCTGGCACGGTGGTTCGGCCCCCGGTTCGTCCTTTTTTACCGGTTTTTGCTGTTTTTCTTCGCTTTGTCCCATCTCCACTCCTTTTCCTGTGTTTGCTTGATTTGACATTATTTCCTACAAAACATAAATAAAACAAGTAAAAAATCCTAAAGATTAAATTATTATACGAGCTAAAAGTGGGTGAAAAAGGTACGTAAAATAGGACAATTTATCGCCTATCAATGCTCCATAGGAGAAATGCAGATTAAGAGATCCCTCTGTAATTTGGGAACTATTGTGAGCTTAATGCCTCTCTCTTTTTGTAAGAAGCTTCAGTCATAGGACCGGAAACCCACCACTATTATCATATAACTACCAGATCCATCCACTAAGTGCCACTTAGGCATTCTAGAGGATGTTTCAGTTCAAGTGGGTAAGTTCATCATCCCATGCAACTTCGTGGTGATAGCTATGGATAACGATTCTCAAGATCCTATTGTTTTGGGAAGGTGTTCTCTAGCAACCACACGGGTGGTGATTAATGCACTTGTAGAGAAGTTATCTTTTCAAATGTGTGGGGAGAAGATAGACTTCTGCTTTCCACCACCCACTACCTTTCTACCTACAACACCTTTAATCTCTATAGTTCTTGTGGCTCCTGTTGCTTTTATAGCAATTTCTGGGATAAGGGTATGTGAAGGAGATGGGGCACCTAACACAGAATGATATGCCCCTTATGACCTGCCTCCATCGATCGTGACCTGTTTTAGAGGCCCTACTATCTATCCCGTAAAGGAGGTGAATGTATTACCATTCACTACTTTAGTTATGCCACCTCTCTCCATCTTACCACCATCTGTTGTCTAAGGTACGGGTCAAGCGAGGGACCTAAAACAAGCACTTCTTTAGAGGCAACCCCGGCATTTACTTATTAAAAAAAGAGGGAAAAAAAAAGAAAAAATGTCATTCTTCCCATGTCCCCTCCTCTTTTTTCCCCTTTGCACTATAAGGTCTTCCCTTGTGACTTTGTATGTTCTTTTCATTGAGGACAATGAAAGGCTCAAGCCTGAAGGGGTGAGCTTGTAGCTCTTTGGGTGAAATTATGGATCTCAGGGTATGGTTTGGATGATATCTCTTGCATTTACATCATGCAGTCGGGACTTCATGTAGTTTTATAGGTTAGAGCATATAGGTTAGATCTTGTATCATAAGAGGAAAAGTGATCAAGTTGGGCATTCATAAGCTGTCCAGGTACCACTTCGTACCCTTTTCATTATTATCCTCTATATGTTTTATTGCATTCTTAGTTAGATTTATTGCTTTTGAAAAAATTGAAAAAAAAAGTTGAAAAAAATTGAATAAGAGTTTGTGAAAATTCCTCCTATGATGATAATGCAAAGGGTGATGATTGATTGGTTGACTTGACTGTTTATTAAGGTGCGACCTATCTTGGTGTAAGTTTTGTGAAATTCGGTTGACATCACCATCTGTAATGGCTTTGTCTTATGTTGCATACTGATCACCCTTGAGATTCATGTGGTTTGACTTAATTGACCTTGTGATGAGTGACATATACTGGAGTGAGTTGTATTAATTATCGTAGATTAACTTGTGAAATTTTGAGCTTAATGACTAGTCATTATATACGGTCTGATATTTTCTTTCTTGTATGACTCATCTATGATTGTATCTCTAGAACTTGGCATGTTTCTCTTCGAGATCACATTTGGCATGTGCATATGTTAACATTATTGAGGCATCCTTTGTCCTATTTAGCCACATGAGCCTTAAACGCACCCATTAGTGTGTGTCATTCCTTTTTGCTAGTCCTTTGTACCTTGTTGTGTTGTTGCACCTTATTCACTTTACCTTTGGGTCCATGCATAGCTTTCATACCTTAACTAAAGATTAGTGGAGCAACACTCGTACATTGAGTTGGGTATATTTTGAGGATGGTCCCATCTTTTTAGTGTTTGTAATTGTGGTGTTTGATTTGAAGGAGTATGAGTTGAGAGTTTGTATTTTCCATGTCACCCCCACATTTTGTTTTTGCTTCTCAAAAAAAAAAAAAAAAGAAAAATAGAGAAAGAGGAAAAATGTAAAAGAGAAGTCGTGAATAGGTGTTTGGCATGGCGATTCATTCAATAAGTCTAACCAACTCCTTTTATATGGGGGTTTTTTTTGTGGGGTTTGTTATCACACTCATTTAAGGTGAGAAGTAGATATCTTGGTGTTTTATTATTGTGGAAGTGTTGTACTCCGTAGCCTCTTTGCTAGTAGCTCCACTTTTCCTATAATGATTCCCATTCTCACCCATAACCTTAGCCCCATTACAACCTTCTTGCAAGTCCTAGTGATTGATGTTTCTGCAATTGACGGAAGTAGTGGAGAATAGAGGGCCGTACCAAGCATATGGTAGTTTGCATGATTGTATGAGTGTTGAGTGTACCCGAATTCTATATTCCAAACACATTGAGAAGAGTGTCGTACTTTATCTCAAAGTGAGGTCCTACCGGTCGCGCTTACTCACCACTGATTAAGGGATCTCTTTCCTTACTTCAGGATTTTAATATGGGTGTTTGACGTGTTGTATTTGGGTAGAGTGATTTATAGATGGTGGTGTATATGTTTTATTAAAAATGTTGTTAGCACCTTGACTTGGTCATTTTTGATGTATGATTGTGTCTGGTCGATTGCTCACTATTCCATTTCCTAAGGAGGGTGTGATTAAAAGTTCATCTCCTTTATTAAGCATTCAAGAGTTAGTCCCTATTTGATTCCTTTTCCTATTGTTTTTATGTTAAGCCTTGATGAAAAAAGATCAAATTTGCCTCATTTGGTCTATATTCTGCTTATAAAGGTGTTTTTCTTATGTTCGGGAGTTCTTGCCAAGAAGATGAGAAAATCATTAGTTTTGATAGAAGAGAAGGCCATGAGGACGAGTTTCGAGAAGGAAAAAAGGTTCAATGAAGTTCTGAGGGTCAGAAAAGAAAGTCTAAAGGGCTAAAGGGAGTACACGGTTGGCTGTGCATAATGGCATAATTGGGCATAAAACCTTGCAGTGATGCCAACATCCTGAAGCTGTGCACAGGTAGTGCATGACCGTGGACTTGCCAATGCTTGGGGTGCACGGCCACCCACGCATCAAAGCATGGCCGCGCATCTTCCCAGATTTCGCGATATTAAAGTAGTTTTTGGACTTATTTGTCAGTTATCTTTAGTTTATCTCAGAATATTTCTCTAGAGGCAATTTTAGGGTTTATTTAGGATATTTCTAAGACTTCTTTGCATGAAGTTTTTCATCATTGAAGATTATTCGACGATCATTATTGTGTTTAATCCAAGTTTGCTCCTTAATTCTCTCTTCTTTTATTACTACTATTCTCGGGTTTGTGTGAATCATGTTTAGTGCTCTAGGATTTGTTGTGGTTGTTGTTAACATGATTTGTGGCTAAATTTCCCAACCTGGGTTGGATTAATGCCTATTATGTCTAGTTGAATCATGATTTAGCCCCAAACATTACTTACCCCACGTTTGTGTTATTGAATTTTACTTCACCCACCACATGTTCGATGAATTGCTTGATAGAGCATTCATATATTTTTATTAGGGTTTAGGGGAACGTTGAAACATGAAACCTTTATCTAGTCTGACTTAATAGACAATTAGGTTTTTGACGTGAAAAGAATCGAAGTTCTGATTGAGAGTTAGTAATTAATTATATTTGTAGGTGATTATATTTATAGGCTTAGTCTTCGACCCTTGAAAGAGGGATGAGATGGGCTAAATTGGAATCCATCCTTTCATGTTGCAAGCTTGGGCAAGTTTGATAGAGTTAGTAATTGATTCATCAGCATACTTGTGCTATTAACTCCAACTTAAGTGATGTAATCCTTTGATTTCTTAATCTCATTCTTATTGTTATTACTTTTCTTAGTTTTGATAGTTGGAAGCAAGTTCTCTGTGGACATGACCCATACTTGCCGTTGCTAACTACATTGGCGTGCACTTACGGTAATTTCAACTCAACAGCAGAGATGTAGGTTGATTATTTAGCAGTCGAATTAGATTTCACAAGTGGATATTGCATGCCTGAATCTCTTAGGATTTAAACTTTGATAGAAAGATAGATTCTCCAGGGTGATCTAACATTGTCTTTTGGGACATTCAATGTTGTATGTTTTACTAATGATATTTTAAGAACTTAGTACTAAAATTATGAAAATTCAATCTACTTTGATCCTACGCTGCTAATGTCAGAGAAGATAACTTTGAATGTTAGTCACCAATGTTAGTAATAAACAAAATTAAAGTACAAAAGTAAAATGGGGCAAAATAAAGGATATGTTTGTGTTGTTCACCCTTCCAAATAGGGCTAGTCACTGCCTAAGTCACTTCTTCCCTGAGGATTTAATCACATATACTTCTTGTTCACTTAAGAAGTACATAGCAATGACCTTGGCTTTACACGCTGTCAAGCGTTCCTAGCTTACTCAACTAAGGAATATCAACTAACACACTCACTAAGTATTGACCTCTCAATACCTTGCTACCCAAGTAAGTTCCCCAGCTTACTTATTATAATTCTCCCTTTTATATATTCGAATGAACAATAAGTACATGAGTTTATTAAAGATGATTACAACTTGAGCTCTTTTAATGATGTCATTCTTTCTTGAGTCTTTCCATTTGCTTCAACTCTGCCTTTTATAGATTTAAAACTTAACGGTTGGAGCACTACTTGTCATTTCTTCAATGCATTCAGTCTAAAATCTAATGTCGCTAATTCAAACCTTGGTGTTTCTAAAACCAGCTCTTGATTTACGAAAATCATGGATCTTGATTGTGGACAAAAGAGCTTGATTTGATCTCTAAAGATCTCACCGAAATCAATCAACATAATTTACAAATAAACTAAAGATTGATTAAATACAACTTTACTAAACTGGATCAAATAAAATCTTTACAAAATCTTGCATAATAAGCAAGGATATATTGAAATACAAAAATGTAATCCACTCAGGCATGAATAAAAGATTCTTTTCAAGGAGATATATCTCAATAATTAAATAAGATAACATATACATCGTTTTTTCCAATGAAATGATTTTGCTAATGCCAAAGTCAGATATTCTAACTTTGACATTGAATTTTTACAAAGACAAAATGGGTAAGTATAACATAACTCAATATACTCAAATTGACTTTTGTCTTTCACTCAAAATACCAAATGTCCTTGAGCTCTAACATTTAAACAGTTAATGACCTTGCCACTGACATTGAGGAAGTCTTCAATCTCTCTTTTTTTTTTTATGAAAGTCGAAGCTACAATTTGAAAATCATATAGGCATAACAAGTATGTGAAAAACATATCAAGCATATGAAAGACATATTAATCATATTAAGTAATGATAGCAAATCATAGCAAAATATAGCTTTGTCAAGACAAAAGGGTGCCTCTAGCTACCTAGATGTGAATGCTAGAAGCTTTCAAAGCCTTTCGGATAGGTTTTCATCATTCATCATCAATGTCCTTGAGTCACTATTTCTCTCTTTTTTTGACTTTCATCAAAAGGGGCGGACTTGTAGAAATGTTTAGTAAACATTGTTTAAAGTAACCAAATTATTCAGAAACATTAAAAAAGGAATTTTTTTTGAGAGCAGAAAGGAAAAGAGCATCATGCTTTATAAGTGGAGGAAACATCTAGATGGGGGCCCAAAGCATTTGATTTGGGTTCTTCGGCAGCTCTTGGTATGCCAATCTCCTCCTTATGTTTCCCCTAATAAACATTTTGTCTAGGAAGGAGGGATAACCTCAAGGTAGAGTTGAGGTTTAGGAGTCTCAAAATCATTGGCAGCAATCTACTCTTTATGTTTCCAATGACCAGAGGGGAGGGTTTGAATTTTAGGCTCTTGAGTGTGTTCTCAGTGATGGTAGGGATCTGAGTGTAAAGACGCTCTTCTACCTCAAGACAGACATAGAAGGCCTTGAAAATATGAGTTAGGAAATTTAAGTACGGCATAAGACAATTACATGATGGATTGTAGACCTTGGTCATATACTCAAGTATAAGTTCTACAAAATCAACAAAATATCATTCCATAAAGTAGTGGAGGGTGTGATTGGTGGTCCTTTTGAAGATCGCCGAGGGTAGATGGTCCTAACTAGAATGTAGTGCATGATCAGAGGGCCTATGTAGAAGGCAGTATAAGATTCATTGGTTTTTTTAATCTTAGCTGGGTTGACATATTTTTAAAAGCATACTTTGCAGGCTTTGGCCGCTAACATTGGGTTGGAAATTTTGAAGAATAAGGGTTTAGATTAAAGATCCTTTCAATGGAGGCAGTGGTGAGGGTGATGGTTGTACCTTTGACCTTAAGGGTCTAATAAGTTCTTCCCACCCTCGAGGTTCAACTTTTTCGAAATTGGAATAAAGAGTCGAACTAACCGAGGGTATACTTCATCTCCAACCTCAAACAAACCCACGCAACCAAGATTTTCTAGTTTTCAACAAAGGAAAACTAAGCCATTTTAAGAAATCTAGATCTATAAATTCACAAAACACCAACTCCCTCTTAACTATATGGTTGTATCTCTTCACCTTGAGTTTGTGAACCACTAAATTGGGAGTTCAGGAAGTCCTAAATCCTTTAAAGACTTAAGTCTAGAGAAAAAATTATCAGAGTTGGTAGACATTTTAGTCTTAGACTCCTAAATTGTAGTTGCCTCACCTACCTTTGGTAGGCGACACCGAGTGGCATTGCGGGATCTTTTGGCAGGGTTGGCGGCGACCTCAGCATGGGCTCCTCCTTTACACTTGGAAGTTGTTTTTTGGATAGAGAGTGTGAGAGGCGACATTTGAGGGTTTGGAGGAGAGAGAGATTTGAGGGTTAGGAGTGTGAGATAGGATCAATGAAGATGTGGTTGTACTATTGAGGCCAAGGCATGCCTTTTTTTAGAGAAGAGGAGAGAGAAAAAGAAAGTGGGAGGTGGCGGTCTTTATAAGGTGTGGGAAATCTTGGAGATAGGATCAAGGAAATTTATTAGGAAAATGCATCAATGCCCTTTTAAAAGCAAGACAGAGGGAGAATTGGTTTTAAAAAGATTTAAAAATCTAAGGTTTTCAAAATGTGGTAGTTATTGAGATATTTAATTGATTTAAATCCCCAACTTTTAGCTACTACCCATAATTGATATGTGAGACAGAAATCCAAAGTTTGAGAGCATAGATTTGATTTGAACTTTGAGATGATGTCTCAATGACTATTCTAATGTCATTGGTGATAACCTACAACACTTTATCACATTGGAATTTTTGTTGAAGGACCCTCCCACTTAATTCATGCATCCATTTTCAACATGTCAAGTTTACTTTGAATAAAATTGAACTGATCTTCATAAAATGGTTTGGTAAAAATGTCAGCTAGTTGTAACTGTGAAGGAACAAATTCAAGAATGAGATTAGCTTTCTCAACATGATCTCATATGAAGTCATACCTAACTTCAATGTGTTTCGTTTTTGAGTGCTAGACTGGACTTTTTGTGATATTTTTTCACTCATATTATCACATAGAATGGGAACTTTTTGAAAATCAAAACCAATCTCTCGTAACTATTGTGTGACCTACTCCTACTGCTATATATTCAGCTTCAATAGTTGGTAAAGCTATCGAGTTTTGTTTCTTTGAATGCCATGAGACTAAAGAGTGTCTAAAAAATGGGCAGTATCCTAAGGTGCTTTTTCTATCTACCTTGTAGCCTGCATAATTTGCATCTAAGTATTCAACGAGATTGAAATCTCCATATCTGGGATACCATAAACCAATGTCCTTGGTT
Source organism: Carnegiea gigantea (assembly GCA_029747015.1). Taxonomy (NCBI): domain Eukaryota; kingdom Viridiplantae; phylum Streptophyta; class Magnoliopsida; order Caryophyllales; family Cactaceae; genus Carnegiea; species Carnegiea gigantea. The sequence goes on along the minus strand of JAKOGI010000405.1, from coordinate 182,526 downwards.
CCTGCAAGATATCTTTTGATAGCTAGTATATGTAATTCTTTATGGCACTTTGGAACTGAACACATAGGAATAAACTGAACATAATATCTGGTCCACTTATTGTTAGATAAAGTAATGAGCCAATCATACCTTTGTAGACCTTTTCTGACACTAACTTATCACTTGGATCAAAGTCCAGCTTTGTATTCAATGCCATTGGGGTGCTGTAATCCTTGACATCATTAAGTTTGTATTTCTTCAAGAGTTCTTTCACATACTTACCTTGGTTATAAATATGCCATCTTGGCGCTGCTTAGTCTAAAGCCCTAGGAAGAATTTTTTAGTAGCACCAAATAGAATATGATCTACATAAACCTTAATAATGAGAAAGTTTTTCCCCTTTGTTTTAATCAAAAGGGTTTTATTAATCTTTCTTCTTGAAAATTATTTTCCAAGAGAAATTTGCTAAGACATTCAATGAGCTCTTGGGGCTCGTTTTAAGCCATAAAAAACTTTATGAAGCTTGAAAACATGATTTGGAAAATCAGGACTTTCAAATCCAGGGGGTTGCTCAACATAGACTTCTTCATTTAGAAAGCCATTTAAGAAAGCATATTTGACATCCACCTGAAGTAGCTTGACGTCCATGTGAGATACAAATGCAAGTAATATGCAAATGGCTTCTAATCTAGCCACAAGTGTAAATGTCTCATCAAAGTCTATCCCTTCCTCTTGGTTGTACCCTTGTACAACCAATCTGGCTTTGTTCCTGTCCACTACCCCAGATTCATCTAACTTGTTCCTAAACACCCATTTTGCCCCAGTCACTGGGTGGTGCTTTAGTCCAGATGTGAGAGACCAAACTTGGTTCCTTTCAAACTAGTTGAGTTCATTTTGTATGGCCAATGTCTAGTTTGGGTCTCCCAATGCCTCCATATAGTGCTTTGGTTCTATATGAGAAACAAATGAAAATTATGCATAAAAATTTCTCAATGATGAACCTGTCATTATACATGCGTTGATGTCAGTGAACAAATTGTCCAAAGGATAAGGACAATTATACTTGAATCCCTTCCTTGGTTCATTAAAATGGTTTTGAACCTATTCATGAATGCTTGAGGATGACCCATTGTCAACTTGGAGCCTCTTAGAAATATCCTCTAACAATTTTGGAGAGGCTCTAATGTCATTGGGCTGTCTTTGGTCATCTGACTTAGACTTTAGCCCACATTGCTAGGAGAATATTGGTGATTACTTTTGTCCAGGACTCCTTTATCTTCATCATCTGCATATTTACTTAGCTGAAACTCATCAAATAAAAATGAACTAGCAAGACTGTTGTTAGTTCCATTAAAGATAACATGAATGGATTCTTCAGTAACCTTGGTACATTTTTTGTAAACATGATAAGCTTTATTAATAGAGGAATAACCAACAAATATACATTCGTCACTCCTTAGATCAAATTTACCAAGGTTTTTCTTACCATTGTTGTGGATGAAGTACTTACTTCCAAAGGTTTTGAAATATGAAACATTTGGTTTCTTGCCTTTGAACAATCATATGGTGTCTTTTTAAGAAGCAAGCAAACGAGGCATCTGTTAAGTACATAATTGGTGGTATTAACAACCTCAGCCCACAAGGACTAATTTGTAAGATCATTTTCACAGATTAATGTTCTAGCCATGTCTTCCAATGTCTGGTTCTTCCTATCAAGAACTCCATTTTGCTGTGGTGTCCTTGGTGCTGAAAAGTTGTGGGAAATGTCATTATTGTTACAGTAATCAATGAACTTCTCTTAGTGAAATTCTTTTCCATGGTTAGTCCTGATGTTAAATACTAGCAAGTTCTTTGACATCTGTAATTTCTTGCTTAACTTTACAAACTTCTTGAGAGCTTTTGTTTTGTCTTTCAAAAAGATCACCCATGTGAATCTAAATTTATCATCCATTATAACAAATATATAAGAATTATGTCATGAGCATCTAATGCAGATTAGTCCACATAGTTCCATATACAACAATTCCAAGCACCTTGGGGTAGACACACTTTTTAAAGGTTTTAAAGAAGCACGCACTTGCTTACCTCTAACACATTCACTATATACATAGTCTTTCTCAAATTTATAAGCAGGTAGCCCTCTTACTAAATTATGCTTAACTAATTTATGATGGGTGTGCATACTAGCATGTCGTAATCTACGATGCCAAAACCATGCATCATCAATGGATGTTTTCAGATAAGAAAGTTGCATAGGAGAGATAAGATAAAGGTTTAACATAAACATTGGCTAATCTAGAACCATGCAGAACAATGTCATTGGATCTCATATTTTTAATAACACATTGGGATTCATCAAAACAAACACAGTTACCTTTATCACAGAGCTATGAGATACTTAACAAGTTGTATTTCAAACCATCAACCAAATAGACATTATCAGTAGAATTTGTAGAATCCTTACCAATCTTACCAATGCCAAGGATGTTACTTCGACCATTGTCACCAAAGGTCACTTTGCCTAATTTTTGTTTTCTAAACTCAATAAACATTGAGGTATCTTCATTCATATGTCTTGAACACCCGCTGTCCAAGTACCAAAGATTGCTCTTTACTTTTAGGCACACCTACAAAAATAAAATTCGAACCTTCATACATTCTTTGGTACTAGGGTTTGGATGAAGCTGACCATTGTCCAGCTTCGAGGAAATTGACCCTTTGGGAACCTATACTTGTATGATTCTTGGGTAAGAGGTCTCTTTGCCACTATTTTCTATATTACTTGTGGCCTTTACCAGGATTAGAATGACTTGGATAAAGTAGCTATGTTCCTTTAGTAAACATTATGACTTTGGTAATTGTGACCAAGGTTATTAGTTTTAGAACTATATCTACTTTGGGATTACTTATGTGATGACCCTTTAATAAAGAAGTGCTTGTATGACCTTTTCTTATTATTTGGGTTAAATCCTAGACCTTCCTTATTAAAGGACGTACATTGGGATCCAAGTCATTCGTACAATTTCTCTTGACCCTTAGTAAGTTTCAAGAGGGACTTGTGAGAATCATCGCACATGTTTTGCAAAATAGTTTTCTCAGCTTGAAGATAAATGATTTTGGTGTGTAGATTTTCACAAGATCTTTGTAAGTTCTTATTTTCCTTTTTTAGGAATTTGTTTTCCTTTCTAAGGGCCTTGATTTCAGATGTATAATCTTACTCATATTTAACACACTTTAATAGCCCTTAAGCTGGATACGCTTTTGTGAAAGTAAGGAGATATTCCAATGTTACCTTCTCAAATTTATTACTTTCTCCAGTGTTCTCTCTAGCCATGAGACAGAGATTGGCTATTTCTTCACTTTCACTTTCACTTTCACTTTCACTTTCAAAGCTATCACTGTCACTTCATGTTGTAATCATAGCTCTTTTGCATGCTCTCTTCGACTCGAATCTGGTTATCTCCTTTTCCTTTTTGATATTCGGACAATCCTTTATCATGTGGCCTAAAACTCCACAACCATAACAAGTGTTTTGGTTACTATCAACTTTTGAGGCAAACTTACCTTTAGAGTTTTGTTGATTCCTCTTTAAGGTTGATCCTTTCTAGATTCCTTTGAATTCTAGATGCTTTTGAAACATATTTTTAAATCCTAACGCTATCATAGCTAATTATTCATCTTCATCATTTGCAGATTTCTCGGGTTGCTCCTCAATGTCAGTGGATTTTAATGTAAGCCCTTGTTGTGGTGCTTGCTCTTTAGTTTCTTCCAACAAGTGAATTTCATGGGTTAGAAGTTTACCACCAAGATCATTTAACTTGAGGGTTTTCAAATCTTTTGCTTCTTCAATGGCTGTTACTTTATGTCCCCATTTGCTTTTTGGAAGACATCGTAGCAATTTTCTAACCATCTCCTCCATTGTGTATGTTTTTCCCAAGGATTTCAGGTTGTTGATTATCTCAATAAAGTGCATATACATATCCTTGATAGATTCTACATATAGCACCTTGACGAACTCATATTGATGGATGTAGAGATTGATTTTAGATTCTCGAACTTGACTAGTCCCTTTAAAAGTAGTCTCCAATGAGTCAAAAACATTTTTTGGCTGCATCACAAGCAGACGCACAGTTAAACACGTTAGAATCCAAACCACAAAATAAAATGTTCAATGCTCTATAATTTTTGGCCATTTTCAAAGTATCTTCACGAGTAAATGTTGATCTAGGCTTTGGAACAATCTTATTTCATTCACAGCAAGCACATAATTGCCCTTGGAGATAATCTTCTGAAGCTCCTAGTCATGGTCCTTGAGGAAGATCTGCATAAGCCTTTTTCCAATGAGCAAAGTTAGAACCACAAAATAAAGGAGGTCTAGTAAAAGAGCATCCTTGATCAATTTCAACATTTTCAAAGGAAGTCGTGGTATTTTCCATAAAACGGTTAAGTCAATGTCAATGGGCCTGCTCTGATACCAATTGAAGATCAAAAAGACAATGTGAGATCACCTTAGAGGGGGCGAATATGGTTATTTATTAAAAATAAGACTTTATAAAAATTCAATGTACTTTGATCCTGCGCTAGCAAGGTACGAGAAGATAACGTTGAACTTTAGTCACCAATATAAATAATAAACAAAATTAAAGTGCAAAAATAAAATGGGACAGAACACAAGATACGCTGCCAAATAGGGCTAGTCACTGCCTAAAGTACTTTTTTGCTCAGGATTTAATCACCTCTACTTCTTGCTCACTTAAGAAGTACATACGAATGGCTTTTGCTTTACACACTGTCTAGTATTCCAAGCTCACTCAACAAAGGAACCTCAGCTAGCACGCTCACTAAGTGTTGACCTCTCAATACCTAGCTACCCAAGCGAGTTCCCAACTTACTAGTTCCAATTCCCTCTTTTAAATATTCAAATGAACAATAAGTACACAAGAGAGTATTATATGATTTCACTTGAGCTCTTTTCCTGATGTAATTCTTTCCTGTGTCTTGCCATCTGCCTCAGCTTCGGCTTTTAAGGATTTAAAACTTTCTTGACCGTTAGAGCAGTACTTGTCATTTCTTTAATATATTCAGTCTAGAATTCAATGTTGTTGATTCGAACCTCGATGTTTCCAAAACGACTCTTGATTGACAAAAACAATGGATCTTAATTGCTGAGAAAAGAGCTTGATTTGATCTTCAAAGATCTCACTGAAATCAATCAAAATAATTTACAAATAAACTCAAGATTGATTAAATACAACTTTTCGAAACTGGATCAAATAAAATTTTTACAAGATCTTGGATAATAAGTAAGCATATATATTGCAATACAAAAATATAATCCTCTCAGACATGAATAAGAGATTCTTTCCAAAGTAATATATCTCAAGAATAACATAAGATATTATATATATTGTTTTCTTCTCCCAAAAAAAAAAAAAACAATTCTGCTAATATCAAAGTCGGAGATTTTGACTTTGATATTGAATTCTTGTACAGATAAGATGGATTAGTACAATACAACACAATATATCAAATTAAGCTTTTGTCTTTCACTCAAGACATCCAATGTCCTTGAAATGTAATATTCAAATAGTCAGTGGCCTTGCCACTGATATTAAGGGAGTCTTCATAAATTATTCGGAGTCACATTTTAAATATGATTAAACTATTTATCTAATTAAATTATGTAACTAAAATGCAGGACCAGAAATATACTAGCATATAAGCAATTTAATCTCCCTAACGTACACACATTTACTCAGTATAAGCATTTTTCATTCCATTGTGCAATATACATGTTTATCTAGACCAAATTAGGGTAAACTTATCAATTTCTACTTACCCTTGCCGGTCGAGCTTTCTTCACTTTGATTTTGTACCAGTCAGCAATATTTCTTTGTAGGTCAAAGTGTCAAAGTGCTTTCAAGAAATCTTAATTTAGATCATACATTAACAAAATGAGATAATTACATAATATGATATCATTAATTTTATAACTAAAGTTCTGATCTCTTCGACTTATTTTGTCTGAATTTATTCTAAACTGATTATGAACTTATTTGCTGAAGTTATTCTGAACTTATTTATTGAACTTATTAAGAACATACTTATAACTTTATTTGCTGAACTTATTCTGAACTTATTTGGTGAACTTATTCTGAAATGAACTTAGGGCCTGTTCTCTTCGACTTATTTTTAGAAGAATCAGTTTTATTAATAAGTTCAAAATAAGTTAACAATAAGTTCAGCAAATAAGTTCAGAATTCATCAAAAGTTCAGAAAATAATTAGACAATTAATTGCACATTGTAACATTAATTATTTACATTTCTGACTGAAATTTTATGTTGTTTACATCAGAAAAACTTTGAAGGACTTGGGCTTCCACCAAATGTTTAATTTTAAAATGTGTAGTTTTTTGCAAGATGTATTATTTTGCGAACAATTATTCGAAAATGTACATTTGTATATGTAGTAAAAATAATTTACGAATTAATGTTTAGAACTATTAGAGATTGTCCAAAACTTCGATGTTAATTGTCTATGTACATGGATGCTAATTGTCGACTTTTTCATTTTTATTTTAGCTTGTATTTTACATTATGTCATTAACTTCTTTGGATAGACAACCTAGTATGATAGTTGTTGGACCTTTTAGACTTCTACCCACCGTACAATGCAACAATAGCCACACAACAAAATAATAACCTTCTAAAAAAAAACATTCACTAATAATGACGATGATGATGATGACGACGATGACGACGATTATAATAATAATAATAATAACAACAACAATAAATATTATAATAATAATAATAATAATAATAATAATAATAACAACAACGATAATACTTAACAACAACAATTAAATAAATTATAATTATTCACCAAATAAAAGTTCAGAATAAAAGTTAAGTTGACAATCAGTTCAGCAAATAAGTTCAGAATAAGTTCAGATAGTTTCTCCAGATAAAAGTTCATAAAGTTTAGATAAGTTCAGTTCAGAATAAGTTCAGTCAAAATAAGGCGAAGAGAACAAGCCCTTGTTTAAACTTATTCTTCAAAAAATAAGTCGAACAGAACAGGGACTAAGAACAAAAAAGAGAAGAGAACAAGACTCGCAATTTTCACTTTTGTTTGAATTTGAAAATTTACAAAATGTACGACACACTATTTCATCACCCAAATCTGGGGGTAAGCAATACAAAACAAATAAACAAATATTGGTAAATAAGTCTTGCCGTAAAAAGTTCATCTCTCTCATGATAAGGTTACATATCAGAGGTTTGCAGAGGCAGAGATCAAGAACAACGCTGATAGAAGTAAATATTGGACCGGGGGCTTCTGTGCTGCCGAGCTTAGTAGTTGAGTGTAGACATAATCACCTAGACGGCATCAAATTGAAGTTATAGTTAGTAACCAAAAAAACTGGCTAGATGGTCCCTTTTTTTGATTTTTATAGAGAAGGCTGGGTGATGATTTCATCATAGTATGATGAATAATCATTATATTATGGTCTGAACCACCAGATTTATGGTCCACAAAAAACATAGCTATGCACAAAATAAGGTAGGCATGTAAGGCCTCATTTGCCGGATTTGCTTTTCCCAGCCCAAGGAAAACATTACTACGTGATGTAAGGATCCTGATATAGCAACATGTCCTACGGCTGCACTATTATGGTACATCCCCCATTTCCTCGCATTGAAGGTCAAGTCAATGCTGGCGCACCTCTTGGGCTAAAGATTCTCACCTCCCCTTTAATAGAAAATGAGTAGGAGAAATTCCCAATTTTTATGTTAGGGTCGTCATTTTAAGCTAAAATTATAAATTTCAGTAACATGTAATCTTTTCCTCCTTGAATACTAATATGCAAGGTTAAAGTAAGCAGCAGAACTGGTCACCTGGTATTGGACTGGGTGCAGGTGCTCCTTGAGGGTGATCAGGACCTGCAAATACATGAATGATTTTGGTGAGATCTTCATTCATTTTAAAATGACATATATCGATCGGCGTGCAAGGTCTTGATGCAAGTGGAACTTTTCTGCATATATGTGATGCATAAGGCACTCTTAATCAGTAATAACACAAATAATTACATTTTTGATTTGCCATGTTACCAGTTTGAGCAGGGAACTACGAGATAACGCTATACATATAGGTATATATATGTACTAAAATGTATTCTTCAAGCTAAGTTATTATAAGAAGAGTCAAGCAACAATATATTGCAACATTATAATTTCACTTTTTTTGTATAGTAAAAAATCAATGTTTTCTTCAATTCTTTCAATCTTCGAACATGGAAGATAACCAAGGAGAAACATTTGCAATGCTTACTTGAAGTATGTGGGGATGACGAGTTCTGCTCCGCTGGTGATTCCTCTGGTGGAGAACCTACTGGCTGAATTGAGGCTGGTGGGGGATTGTGATCTGGTGAATCAAAAGGTAATTTAGCTTAAGTTAGCTTGTAACTTCGTTTTTGATGTCGCACGGTTGATTTGAATCCAATCGAGAAAGAGTTAGCCTTTCACCAAAATGATTAAAAAATCAACTCAATATGAGATGACCAAATTTTGACAAGAATCTAGACTGAACCAATTTGAGAATTTCCTAATTAACATAGTATGCATTTGCTAGACAAGTTTATCAGACAAATTAATACCATACCCCTCACTTGTACTACTCTTCAAATTTAAGTCAACCCAGGCACAATCTAGATGCCCCACTAGCTAGATCTTATCAAGGGGAACACAAAAAAAAGCTAGCATGGTCATTTACCTTCTTGTGCTGGCTTCTTTGGTAGAGGAGGTGATTTTGGATGGACTGTTCAAAATGAAATAGATCACACACAGAGATTATGTCAAAAAGTAAACAAAAACACTTTAAATGTGTCATGTTGCTAAAATAACTAAAATGCAGTTCCAGTTAGGGGGGAAAAAGGGGGGACTGAATTTTGTAATGCAGTAGCAGCATTGAGAATATTAAGAAGAAATTAGGACACGGTATTTACCTGATGACTCCTTTGGGGCAGAAGTCTTTTGAGGCTTAGGACCTGATATGTGAAGGTGTTACCCATTTAGTGAAAACACGTAGTTATCAGAACCCCAAAAACAAAATAAAGAAAAGACTGGCAAATGGGGTAAGCATGTCAATCTTGAAAAGTTGATTCATACAATCATACCTAATTATTCAACAGAAATTATTTGAATTAGATTGAATCAAAATTTAAGATAGGACGACTTAATTTTGATCAAAATCTAAATTGACCCATCTTAACCCAAATTTTCCTACCAATATAGCTGATATCTTCAAGACAACTCTTTTGGACTAACCATAGTATGTCCAGCTTTCACTTGATCCGAAATCTCATAGAACTCAATTTGACTTGATCTAAAATTAATCCAACTCAAATTTGGCTCCAAACCAGACAACTAGTTAATTGGGTGTAATTACACTAACCTAACCTAGAAGTCCAGTGTGCTTCAGGAGGCAAAACAAGCCACTTATGGGTTCGAAAAGAAATGAAGTAGAAGTTTTGCTCATCACTTACTCGTTGGAGGTTGATTGGATGTACTGTAACCTGTTAAGAGCGCCGAAGACACTACAATTAATACTAAGAATGCACTTTATGCAAATTGTGCTATAAAATTGGACTGAAGTAGCTCCAAGCGAATGTAAGAAAAATGAACCTGAAGTAATAGCAGAAGAGAATGCACTCAGCATTTTGGAGAAAAGGCCTATAAGTGGAGCAGCAGCAGTTGTTGTGGGCTCATTTTGTTCATAGTTGTCACGGTCATCAGTGAAACTATCACTGCTATCGGGTCCACCGATGAGGGCTCCATATAGAACGTTCGGGTTTGGCTCGGACCTTTTGTACCACGACTCAAACCCTTGAACACAGTCCACCTTGTCATGAAGGAAGAATATGGATGGGATAGAAGAGCCCCTGTGGTGAGCCCTTTTGGGGTACTTGGTCCCAAAGCCTACTAGGTAGCTCATTGATTCGGGATTTTGGCCTAAAATGTAATCAGCCTGCAGCAAACCAACCGAACCAAATTAAATCAAACCAAACATCAAAGGGATAGTTTGCATGCTATATAGTATATACTCTCCATTATACTCAAAAGTCTTTTATTTCATTAGAAGTTATTATGTGGGTGCTTAACATTGTAACAAGAATATGAACATTTGACTCTGTATTTTAGATGGAAAGCTCAAAATTTTGAGGAAAAAAAGCTAGAAGTCCAACACCACAACCTGTGTTACGCACTTGGCACTTTGACTTGGATGATACATTTTCTTTCTCTTTTTTTTTTTTTTTGGCCTTTCCTTAAAAGGGTAGGATAATATGACCCATCCTTGTTACTCATGGGGGAAAAAGGGTAGTGGCGGGACTTGAAAGGGAAAAGGGAAATGAGGAGAAGCCTCTCCCCGAGTTACCCATGGAATTTGAATCCTACACTTTTTAATGAGTTGAATGCCGTCAGAGTATCTATTGTGGTGAAGAATGTGAGCATTTGACCATTCATTCTAGACTTAATACACAAAAAGTTCTATGAAAATAGCTAAGTTTAACAATTCGATTTAAATCAAGTACCCAACACTAGTTATGGTACAAGTCATGAAAAAAATTCAGACTAGGAACTAGATTGATCACTGCCTGGTAAAAGTGGAGTTCAGGTTCACGTAGACTATATTAGCTGTCTATTTCTCATCTCCATGATTGACAGGCAGAACTCAGCTTTACTAACTCACCTGTGACTTTGAAAACTGGAGGAGTTCACTAGGCTGAACTTGGCCCTCTGCACATTCAACCATAGCATTCGTGCGAGCTAGGTAATCAGAATAAACGGTAAGAACAAAAGAAGCAGAGGCTGCATATTGAAGATTATTCGATGGAAGAAGGTATGCCAATCCTCCTGCGTACACATAACAACAACAAAAAACATGTAACTTTCTCGTAGACTCAACAAGCATGCCACGACAACTCTTCATGCTCTTTCAAGCATTTGTTAGGAACAGTCGATGTCCACAACATGGGTATAGATGCTTAGTTCACCAAAATTATACAAAATGTTCAAAAAATAGATGATCTGACACTCGGACAAGTAACCAGTGTCCACATATAATAGTTGTAGCCCGCGTCACATAGACTCGGGTGTGGGAGTTAGACCGTCAGTTACAGGGGATAGGCCCAAATGTCATAGTCTGCCATTCGTTTGAGAAGTTCCTCTTTTTAGTCTAAATGAAGTGTTAAATGCCTATATCCATGTCATGTGTCAAACGCCCTATAATAGAAATAAAATGAAAATTTCTGAGTAGATAAATTGCAACTGAGTTTGAATAACATAGGCTAATCCTATGGATGCGGCTCAAATGGAACCAACCATTCTCGTGGAATTGCTACCCACATACCTCACACTGGGGTCTACATTACACAGGCTAGGTAAATTCATGGACGATAGCGTAGTACAAAAGAGAAACTTGACCTGGAGTAAAAGGAACATTGTATCCATTGTTCTTCCGCATATAAGCACAAGCAAAGAAATCTGCCTTGGCTTTATATTGCTTCAAAGTGCTAGCATATGATTCACCATCTCCATCCAATAATACCTTAAAAAATAAAAAAAAGAACATGTTTCTGTTTTAATATACTCCTCTTTTGCCTATTTTTCAATGCAATAAAATGTCATAATAAATTATAGAAGAAGAAACCAAGGATGCATTTGATAGTTAGGTTACCACTTTTGAAGCGGTCCCCCCCCCCCTTGGATCGAATTTTAAGAGCAAGATTTTTTTCTATGGGAAACATGTTGATGGTTACCAGGTTAGGCTACAATTGGACCTATGGTGGCTCCTTCCCATACCCATTTCAACCCTTCCTGTGCTGGCCTAATGTTGGGTCTGGGTGGGTTGGCTCGCTAATCAATCCCAGGAAAAATAACATAACAAGACAGCAATCTGTTATGAAATTAGTAGTACCTTAGAGAGAAGGATTTGCAAGCCAGCATATTTGTTATCCCAGGAGAAGATCCTAACTGCATTTCCTGTGCCACCCAAATCGATAGCATAGTCCACCGTATATTGCAAGTAGTAATGGTTGTTTGTCGCTCTGTACAGCCAACCAGCAGCCCACAAGAGTTCATCCTTCAAATAACACACCAGATAATTCAATTGAAAACCTTCGACATTTATTAAGCAAAAGCCAATTTAAGTAAATGGAACTTATAGATGTATACTACTTAATTATCAAAGGAAGTACAGCACAATTTATCTAGGGACGTAACAAGGTTGGCAAGCATCAGAGCCGAGCTTACACATTGGACTCTTTATTCCATATGACTTAAGTACACAGGAAACTTTTTGTTTCGATACAGTTACTTCCAATTCAAACCACTATAATTATTGAAAAGTACACTAACCGAGTATCCTGATGAAGGATACAACTTTTCAGCATCAGGGATGGAATCGTCATACTGGCCTCTATAATTGTCTGCAAATGAGAAAAGCTGCAAGGGGGGGAAAAAGGGTTTTCCAGTAAGAGAACTAATAATGAAGCTCTTTCTCTTCTTTTTCCCTTTGCTTTTATAATATATAATGATAATGATAATGATAAGAAAGGGGTCTATTTAATAACCTGTTTGGCATGAATCAAGAGAAGAGAAGAGTAGGAAGAGTTGTAAGGTTGGAAAGCCAATGAAGCAGCAGCCAAAGCAGCTGCAGTCTCCCCAGCGAGGTCAGAGCCAGGGTTGCTCGAATCAATCTTGTAAGCTTTTCTTGCTGTTGTCAGGTCCTCAGCTCTCTGCCAGCAGCTGTGGTCTGCCTCCCCATCTCCTACCTGACTCACTTAAAACTTCTTTTTTCGTCTTTACTGAGCTTAAAAACTATTATCTCACACACCAAATGGGAAAAATAGGGGCTTTGTTTTTTGGGTTTTTTTCCAACGGTAAGATGTGGCAATTGGAACATGTTAAGCACCACTTCTAGTCTTCTTACAAGATTCTGCCCATCTACGTCATTGGTTAGAAATTACCTAAGATGAGGGGAGAAACATACATTCAAGGAGAACCAAGTTGTAATAAAGTGTGTAAATTTCGAGGTGAATGTGATTGTGTGAAATCACCTTCTTACTTTTCATAATTACAAAAATGTATGTAAAATTCTTGTTTCGACAATGCAGTTGATCATGTTAGATGTTATTTATATTCTCTAGTATAGCGGATGATTACTTGTAGTAAATAATAGATAAACTAGTTGAACTATTGATAATTTGAGATTTTGAATCATATATTAATTTAAGTCAAATCAAAACCAAAAATGTTCTTGACGCAAGACTCTTGTCGTCATCAAATCTAGTTGGAAATCCTCACCAAGTAAATATTTTTCAAAATAATGGTAAATTAGCCCACTAAGCTTCCTATCTAGGAATAGATTCAATAGGGTCGACAAGTCAATGGAAGGAGAGAAACGGTTCGACAAGTCAATGAAAAGAGAGAAACATATCACAATTGACAATACGAACAAATTAGGCCTAAAGACTTGTTGAAATGAAATCACCTCCCTCTACAACGAATATGCATCCTCGCAAGTTCAAATATGAGACTTGCTAACAAAGTTGGTTCATGTACCATTTGAACCAAAGTTTATTTGATCAAGTAAATAAATGACTTTGTTTCTACACAAATCATCTTTTTCTATGGCTTTTTCTTACCTATATTTTAATGAGTCAGTGGGACACAAAGCAGAGAAAGCACATACGTACATGGAAATAACCTCATGAATAGATGTATCTTTTTTGGATGAGCAATCTCAAAGAAAAATCACCTGAGCCCAAAGAACATTACTGCCAGAGTGAGCCTTAAGGAAGTAATCAGTTCCCCATCTGATAGCTTCAAGTGTCCTTCCCATTTGGTTTGCTTCTACAATCTCAGCCCTATAATCAACAGCCGCCCAAGACAGTAATGTCACGCTAAATGCCATTGGAAGCCCAAACTTGACATGGTCCCCTGCATCATAGTAGCCTCCCACTAAATCCACCTGCATTCCCATTTGTACACATCAGTTATTCTGCATATGTCTATCAAAAATCTGCATGTATGTTTCCACCCATGTATGACTCCCATATATCACGCGAAATTGAGTTGTAAAAGTAACAGCGACCAAGATCTTTGGACAAGCCAATTTTAAGCCACCTTCAGACAAGTCGATTTTAAACCAAACCCAACTGACACATCTGAATTCAACCAAATAATTCTAATCGGCCTTAAGTCAATACCTAAGAATAAGCTGGTTTGGGCTTACACAGTAGCTACCTTGGGGTAGGTTAATTCTGTCATGGATTGCTACTAACAGACCATATTATACGAACGAGTTTTAACTATTCATTTCTAAGGCAACCTGATTTCGATTCAAACCCAAACTACCTAATGCAAACTAAATCTACTGCAATGGTCCTAGAAAGTAATGATGTTGTTTCTTTATAAGCTTATTATTAATTAAGCAAATCGATTTCTGACTTGATTATTGCCTACGGTGTTATGGGGGGAGTTAAACATATTGTCAACCTTTTTAACGTAATGTAAGAATAGTCTAATTCAAACTCAATGGAACAACCTATTTATAAAATCTACACCAATTATATACATCCGAATAAGCCAAATTTGGATGAAATGCAATACATACTTGTTGCGAAAACCCGTCGTTGAGGCAAGAATCCCCGCGCCAATGGACTCGCTGAGTGGAGGGGAGTTTACCTGACCTTTGAGCCTCGAAAAACATCAAGCTCTTATCGAGTGCATCACTATAGTTAAAGGCCATCGAGGCAGCCATGATCGATATCGAAATGAGCAAATGCAGTAGCAAGACCACCAATAGGAGGCGAAGGTTTGCCATGGATGCTGTGAAGAAAAATTTGCCTTGGCGTTTGGTAGTTTGGCCAAGGATGCATGTTTTATGCTAATGGTTATATCAGCAACAAAGCTAAAACAATCAAAGGGGCAATTTTTCTCTGTCATTGATAATGACACGCCTTATATATGCTGAATTTCTATTAATATTAAAGGGGTGTACACCCAATTTGTAGCATTTACGTCCAGTAGAAACAAACATTGAGCTATGCACGTTTTTGCTGGCCGTTATGATTATTTCTTTTATATATACATAAAAGTCAATTGAACATTAGAAAACAAAGAGGTTCAGATCTTTTGAAACTAAATTCTGCATGCACTATTGATTTCTATTTCTTTGAAATTGTTTAACTCCGTTGATTATCTAAGGGTTTGACTATTTAACTCTCACATCCTATCCCAAAGAAGCTCCATCTTTGGATTTTATTTAATCATCACCTGACTTCACCTTTTTTGGAATAAATGGAGGCATAAAAGTTGATAGAGGTGCAAGTGAACCCAAGTCTCTATTAAGAACCTACAAAATCTTTACTAGTTGAACTAACACTCATTTATAGTCTGTACCTTTTGTGTCTCTCTAGGTATGATCAAAGTATCACTTAAGAGGATTTGATTTAGTGACCTCATTTGGGTAGA
Organism: Carnegiea gigantea; assembly: GCA_029747015.1. Classification (NCBI taxonomy): domain Eukaryota; kingdom Viridiplantae; phylum Streptophyta; class Magnoliopsida; order Caryophyllales; family Cactaceae; genus Carnegiea; species Carnegiea gigantea. The sequence goes on along the minus strand of JAKOGI010000405.1, from coordinate 167,003 downwards.
CAAGAACTCTAAGAGATATTGAGCCAATGGCCAATAGAAGCCCAAGGAAGAGATCGATTCAATCAGATAAGTTGCTAGAATTAAGCATCGAGCTAAAGCCCAAGTGAAGAAGCTTAACAAAACCTAGTCCACTGAAGCCTTGATTCATTTAGGTACATAACTTGCAAAAGAGGTAAAGATTTAGCCAACATATTCGAAATAAACATGGAAAGGGTAAAGATCTTAGAAGTTGATTGCAATTAGGAATAAGATTTTTATTTAAAAGTATATGTCATCATACCTAAATTCCTATAAAAGAACTATCCCATATCCCTATATAAGCAAGTCATGGCAAACCTCAAGAGGTAGGTAAATAAGATTCCTACAAGCAATTTAGAGGTTATTTCTAATTGCTATCTTAAATTCTCCTAATTTAAGTGTCAGAGGTTCTTGAAGAGAAGAAATCCTCCCTTCTTTCAGAAGTCATTTTTGCACGAAATGATTGGACAATGGGCACAAGTTTCTCATTGTTCCAATCAAAACCTAGAGAATCTAGTTCGTGCTGAAGCATTCTTACCGCTTAAGGGGAACATAGAGTTGAGCAAGATGCCACCCGATGATGGCAATAAGGGAAATGATACTGATGTCCTTAATTACTAGGATCCCAATGTAGGGACCTCCAAGAAAGATTAATTTCATCGTGGAGGACACGTCAAACCATGAAAGTACAACTCCCCCCCCCCCAAAGGACATCTATCTCCCAAGCATACTCATGCCTTATACCAAGGTGGCAGCTTCCAATGATAATGGATGAGTTGATTACAGTGAGAGTTAATGAAGTCATGTTCCGCATGATGAAAAAGTTGGATGCTTCCTTGGCTTCTCAAAGAAATTTAGGAATAGGAACCCCTGGGAGATTATTTGTGAAAGACAGATAGGGACTTCAAAGATGGCTAATAAGTTTTTCCCCCAAAGATTTAGTGGAAAGAGATCATGAGAATAGACCTCCTAGGTATTGGAGGATGAGAGATGAAGACTTAAGGGAGGCCTTGATCCATAGATGGGTTGAGCTAAAGAAAACCATGCAAAAGGCATCTGGTCAGGTCCTTCTCACCGAGAGGCTGATTGCTAAGAAGATTACTAGCAGTATAGCACTAGCTCTATTACAGCTATATCATTATAACAATGTTCAAAAGAGAACACAAAGAGGACTTGCAACCAAAGCACTCAATTGGCGAACCATCTACAAATTTGTAACGCCCCCACCCCTTTTGGGCCGCGAACAGTTATCAAAAACAGGTTTAAGGATTATTGACTGGCCCCACAAATCACCACATGCGTAATTGTGGAGTTCTTAAGGGTGAGCTTTCTTGAAAAAGAAGGTGCACTTTTACTGACATAATTAGTCACTTCAAATCCTTTAAGCCACACTCGGGTTGTTACATTCACCACCACGTGAAGAACATAACGCCTTCTTTATGTCTTGTTATACAACTGTCTTACAAGTCCTCTTCACTCGCGACCCATAACTAGTATCTTTGCCCCTCTAGGTGACTACCCATCGCTTTCCCACCCACTGGTGCAGCTCACAGTTGTGGGTCGGCTCTGGTACCATCTACAACACCTCGACCCCTCTCCCGCCACCAACAATTATCAGTAACAGCTTTAAAGATCGTTAACTAACCCCACAAAGTACCACAAGCCTTTTTAACTTCTTCGTCTTCGCTCATATGCTGCTTCAAAAACTGTTCAGGAGGTCACCCATCTTAAGATTTCTCCACAGGAAACACGCTTAATTGTGAAGTTTTTAAGAGTGGGTTTTTCTAAAAAGGATGGTGCACCTTTAGTGATATAAATAGACACTTCAAATTCTTTAAGCCACATTTGGGGTGTTACAAGATCGAACCATTTGATGTTGAGATCTAGGATGTTGAACTCCTAGAGAAGATGAAGGTGCCCAAAATAGAGTAGTATGAAGGAATTATAGACCTCACGAGATCCTAGATGCTTATTTAATTTAGATCTATTTGCAATCATCTCCCTCAGAAGCTATAATGTACAGAAACTTCACTGCTACCCTTAAAGGGGTAGCACATGCCTAGTTCAACATATTACCCCTCATATCCATCAAATCTTGGAAAGATCTCTCTACTAGCTATAAAAGCCACTTTGTTTGAAGTAGAAGGACTCCAAAGTCAACTACAGAACTAATGAAGCTGGCATAGGGTAGATTATGTGGATAGTTCACTCATGAGACATTCTTTATAGAAGACCTTATGACTAATGTGGCCTTTTGCTTACTTTACCAATAGGGTTAGGCAGAAAGGCTTGTCTGAAAAGTTCATTGTGAATGGCCAACCACCTTCGAATAGGCCTTAAAGATGGATGAAAGGTATATAAAGTTGGAGGTCATCATGAAAGGAAGAAAAACTCCTAAGGAGAAAACTGAGAAGATGAGATAGGGTCAATCAAACAAAATCAAAATTAAAAGAAAGAAAGGACCTTTAAGGCAGAATTGATCTTTAATGCCTCCAAAAGTAAGATCCCGATGAACATCAAGGGCCGCACACAGATGGACAACCCCAAGTCTTGCAAGCAAAGGCCTAAGAAATAAGAATAAGGATAAGGTGTATGTTTCACAAAGACTATGAGCATGATACTATTGGGATCTGGATAGAGTACTCAGTGATCTAGGTAAAAAAGGAAAGCTAGATAATATCTCATGAATTGGCCTCAAAAGAAGAGGAAGCATTCAGGTGAAAGAAGACCCGAAGAAGATGATTCTCAAGACAGAACCATAAAAGGCATGAGACAGGTAATCTCTGTGGGCAACACCCTAGCAAGATTATCAACTAGGGGCTTGAAGATTCATATGAGAACTCTGGACCAGACAAGCCTAGGGAGTAAACCATGTAGTAATAGGTACTTCTCCTAAGATGATATTTTAAGCTATTAGATCTATATCTTTACCTCATGATGATTCTATGAAGTTGATAGCAGCCAACTACAGGATTGTTAGGGTATTGTTAGATACTAGAAATTAGATAGATTTTCTGTTCTATGATTGTTTTATCAAGATTGGCATATAGGAAAACGATATACCTTTAGCACCATGTCCTATCATAGGTTTCACTAGACACAACACATATCCCAAAGGAATGATCATGCTGCCTACCAAGGTGGGGACAAAAAAGGGAAAAACCCACCAAGGGATGGTAGATGGTATTATCATGTGTGTACATTTGCCAGCAACATAATTATGGGGAGATCACTCTTAGACTCTTTAAAATCAACACTGTCCATCAATAACTTAAATATACAATATTTGGTAGATGATGACTCTATAGGAAGAATCATGGGAGACTAGAAGAGTACAAGGGAGTGTTACATAGCCAAATAGAAGGGTACAGTCCTGCGTATAGAATATGAAGTACGAAATGCTTCACATACCAACAAGAGACAAGTAGTGCATAAACTTGCATGAATAGTTCAAGGTCCTTGACTGGGCAGTGTTTCAATTGGACAGAAAGGTAAATGAACAAAGAAACAAGATATGACTTGGATAAAGTTTCCACTATCAAGCTTAAGAGGCCACCATCAAAGGGAAAAAGGATAACCAGCACCCCTAACAATGAATATTCCCATTTCAACTCACCACAAGAACAAAATCTAGATAAAGAATTTCAAGATTTTAAGATAGTTTTTGAGCTTGAAAGCTGTGATTTTTGTCCAACATTATCTAAATATTACGAGTAATAGAAGGGGTATTACAAGGTCCTTTATAGGTCTCTCAACAGCTAGAAACATGCCATAATAAGAAAAAAAATTTTTTCCCTAAGCATAATTAGAAAAGGAAAGATGCAACAAATACTTGACACCTGGTGTACTAATGCATCAAATTAACTCATATGTTTTCTAAATACCAGTCTATTTCAAAACATACTAGACTAACCTTCTCAAGTAAGTTGCAAATGCAAGAAAACCACTTTAAAATGAGATAAAAATGCAAGGGGACTTCTGGAATTATATCAACTGATCAGAATGTAGTTTCCTCTATTCTCAAGTTGGATAAAAGAAGCCATGACTGGATTTCTTAGCCAAATTTTAGGGTGTTGATAATTATTTTGGCACATTTTCATGTCTTGAACACTAGAAAAAGTCACCAAAAAGTTGAAATTGGAGAAAATTATGACTTCATGCACTGAAATTGCCCGATTGTGCCCTTGAAATACACTTCAACTTTCAAGGGGTAAATTCTTTGCCAAAAGGATGAAACTTTACTCACATGCGAGTTGATCCTTTAATCTACAATAGACTAGGGTCTCACATAATTAAGACCACAAATAATATGGAAAATTCAGCTCAAATGTTTGGCAAAAACTGGACTGATTTGAACCATGGCCATAAGTTATTTCTGTGAGATCAAGGCCCTTGAAAACTACCTTGGACTCAGCATGATGATCATTTCTACCCTTGATAATGGTCAAGGATGCTCTTGCATCATCCTCCCCTATTGAAAGAAATTGACCTTCAATTCTTCAAGTTCATCTTCATTAAGATAAGGACTAAGATCACCAACATTGAAGGCTACTAAAACATCTATGTCCCCAGGTAGTTTAAGCTTGTATGCACTATCGCTCACCCTTTTAAGTACCTTGAATGGACAATCACTCCTTGGCATGAGGTTGTTATTTCCCTTTTAACGGACAATGTTCCTTCCTTAGGTGAAGCCACACAAGTCTCAGAATTTGGGTAGTGATGATGCTTGTTTGCCCTCTTCTTGAACATTTCATTGACCTTCTCTATTTTGGCCCTTACTTGCTCATGGAGTTACTTTATTTCCTTAGCACCCTCTTTGGCTTCAAAGCTTGGCTTGGATTTAAGGGGAAGTAGAGCAATGTTAATTGGTGTGAGAGGGTTGAGACCACAGATAATGCCAAATAGGGAGTGTTTTGTAGTATGAGTGGGAGCTTTGTTGTAGGAAAATTCATGTTTGGCAACTTAAGATCCTTCTCCTTATGGTTCTTATGGATAAAGCTCCTTAAAGGGTGGTAATAATTCAATTTGTGACCACTTATTGGATATTTGTTTGAGGGTGATGTGCCATGCTCAAAAGTTTGGTTCCTAAACGTATCCAAAGATACCTAAAAAAATGACTCAAAAACTTAGAGTCCTTATCGAAAACAATAGTCTTAGGAACCGATGAAGCTTGATGACCCGAAATACAAATGCGCAATACGAGTGGCAACATGTATTTTAGGTTAAAGGATAAAATGTGCCATCTTAGAGAACTTATCAACCATGACCATTATAACATCATTCCCCCTTAGGATACATGGTATGACAACCACAAAATCCATATTAATATCCTCCCAAGGCCCTTAAGAGACTAAAAGAGGGATATAGAGGCCTTAATGAAAGGTGCCTTAGCTTGATGATAAATAGAATATCTCGACACCATATTATACACATCACTTGCTATTTTGACCCAAAAAAATGTTCTTTCAAGCTATTCTTAGTCTTCTTAATACCAAAGTGGCCTCCAATGGAGTGACCATGAGCTTTCATAGCCGAAAGATCTCTAAATGGACATTTAGGTATGCAAAGCTTGCCTCCCCCAAATATGAACCCATCGTACACCTTATATGGAGCTTAGAGAGAATGTTCCTCTAAGAGAACCTTAAACTCATTATCATGCTTGTACACATCTTTAATAACTTTGAAAACAAGGATTTCAGTTTCTAGAATAGACAAAAGAGTGTACGTCTTTGATAAAGCATCAAAAACAACATTGGAGTTGCTATATTTATGCTTGGAAGATATAGAGAAGGATTGGAGGAACTCCATGCATTTCGTATGGCTTCAGTTGAGCTTGTTCTGATTGTTGATGTGCTTGAGAGCTTAATGGTCTGAATGGAGTATAAAATGACTTGGCCTCAAGTAATGACTCCAATGACCAAGAGCCCCACAAAAGCATAAATTGTTTTTTTCGTAAGTACTACAATTTTTCTAAGCACCATTTAGATTCTCACCAAAGTAAGAACTAGCCTTCTTACTTGGATGAGCATGACTCCAATTCCTACAGTATAGCATCACATTCTACCTCAAAAACATCATTTTAGTTAGGCTAGGCTAGGATGGGAGCTTAACAGAGCTTTTCTTTGATTGTTTCAAGGGCCCTATTTCCATTCACTCAATCAAAGGAGGAACAATTGAGCAAAAATTCATGATTAACCTCCAATAAAAAGAGGCTAGGCTATGGCAGCTTCTTGTTTGGTTTAGGCCAATTCTTGATAGCTTCAATTTTGGAAGGATCCACTGAGTGCCATCCTTGGAAAAATGTAGCCACAAAAGACTACAATCGAAACGAAAGAAGTTACACTTAGTGCAACTGTAAAGCGTAGCTATAGCTAGTAATAGGCAAGGACCGATCGATCTCATAAGAAACTTGCTTTTAATTACCTAAACTAATTAAACTACTCCATCTAGGTAATTCAAGTTTGGAGGTTTTAGTAGTCAATTAAGAAAATAATAACAACAAGGAATATGAACAAGGAATTAGAAGATTAAAACACCCAGGTTGGAATTAATGACACAATCTTATGCTCCTAAGAGGAGGTATACTAATGCTGCAAATGTATGGTTGTTAGTCATAGTACTTGAGGGTCGATTCCATAGGGAAGGGGTTGAATCTAGGCCATTGTAGATAGAAAAATAACCTAGATTAATTGAACTAAAAGCAATATATAATCATTCAACTGACAAAAATTCAACCTAATCTAATCATAATTAAAAGTGTAAATTGAACAACTATCAAAGAAGTTATCACAACTTCTAATGAAATAATAAATTCTAAATAATCAAGAGATAAGGAATAGGAAAGAGATAAGTGTAAGGTCCGCGTACCTTATTTTCCGTTAAGTTGTTCGTAATGGCTTTTCGCTATAAAAACCATACTTTATTAGCGATATGAGCTAAAATTATTTTCCAAGTGCCTATGTGAGCGTTAATTTTATTAAAAAAAATTTTTATCGCCAGCAATGATTTTATTGTTATTAGCTTTGAAAATCATTCAATGTTTTTTAATAAGCGCTATTAACGGTTATTAATGAGTACTAAATCGATTAGGAACTCGAATACGATTAGTTTGTCAACCTTACATATAGTTCGATGTTTATTAAATCGAACTTGACCGTATTTGGGATCAAGTAATCGATGAAATGTTATATTATCGATTTGAGTTTAGAATTCGGGTTACGAACTAGACTAACGGTATTGAATATGAATCAGCTTGAGACAAAAAATAAAGAGAGGGAGGGGCATTTTGGACATTTTGCGCGACACCCCCCTCTTTCTCGTTGCTGCCCGTGAAAACCCCCCGACACTCTCTCTCCCCTCATTCTGCTGCCCTTCTTCTTCCTCCTCCTCTCCTCCTCCATTAACGTAGCTCAAAAGCTCAAATTGGCAGCCAGTTTTCGCCACCCCCTACCTGCAAATTCCCCCATTCGACCACCCCTTCCACCTGGTGAGCATTGGGAGCGAAATTGGGATGAAATTTGAAGCCCCTTGCCGCAGTCGTGGAGGGTTTTGGACGCCAAATTGAAGCTGGAACGCGTGCCCAGGTAAGGCCATGCAATTTAGCTTCTAGTTGCTTTCAATCTTCTATAAATTGGGGTGAAAATTCGTATCTACAAACACCCAATTCAACCTCAAGTTAATAATTGAAATTTAGGCTTGTTTAGGGTTCGAATTGGTGGAGTTCGGGCGTGAGTCAGTGCTGCTCGCATGACCAGAGGGCAAGGATCGAGTTTAGAGACGTTCGAAGTACCTAAGGTCAGGCCGGGCAAGCCTTCAATTGAACACTTAGCTTGGGTTCAAGGTGGGGATTTCTTTACTGTTAAATTACTATTATTTTTCAACGAATTTAACTATATCAGCTAGAGCATGTCGATTCTGAGTTTAGTAGTTAGTTTGGTTAAATTAGAATCGATATTGAGAAATTACATGCATGGTACTGATTTTGGTGAATCGCATGTTGAGTAAATGCATGGTTGAATGGACTGATTAAACTGAGGATTTGAAAGTAAATAGCATGTTGATAGTGGGTTGTTGTAGCATCAGTTGTCGCATCTGAAGGACTATTTAATGCTTAGGGATGCTAGTTGGACAGTTGAAGTAATTGTGGTGTAAACTGAATCATGTCTAAAAGTTATGGCTAAATCAGTTTGAGCATGCTAATGGTTTATTCTTGGTAATTACAAAGGAAATACTATGCCTTGTATATTGGTTTGTGAATAAGAAAGTAAACATCGCTTGAAGTTTCTATTTGCATTAGTTTAGTACGTTAAATTCTAAGTTGGCTATTAAGCATGCCTATGTACGATCGTTTTGTGCATTGTTGGTTTGTACATGTTAATATTGAACCGAGCTTGGTAGTTGGATGGTTTGAGGTGGAACTATTGAGTGGTTTGAGGTTCTTGTGGTCGGTACTGTGTGAGAAGGGAGATAGGGTTGTGAATTGCCGCAATCGTGTGGATTGCGAAGCCATGTATGGCTTAATGAGTTGTGATATGAAGTGGATGAATGTGCTATATGTGAACCCCTTTCCCCCCGATATGCTACGTGACGTTATGTGATTAATTCTTGAAACTTTAGACGTCTTTACAAAGAAAAGGTCATTTACAAAGTTTGTTTTACATGTTTGAAAATACTTTTATGTTTGTCAGTTGTTATTCGCATGTTAGGACATCTAAAGTGTAAAAAGGTCTTAAGCCATCGAACTATTCAGTTAGTGACTTGATTGAATAGTTGATAGGTTTAGGAAGTTTAAAAGCAAACTAAAAGTAAGTTCGAAAATGTTTTAAGACATCGGTTAGTGTATGACTTCTCCTTGTGTTTAAAAGAATTTAGACAACCTGAAAAAGAGCATCTTAAGGTGCTAATTGTGTGTTTAGCTGATTTGTATACTATTTGCTTACTTGAGTCTCTATGGAGTTTCAAGTTGAGAGCTAGTAAAACCATTACGTTTCAAGAAGCATTTACGTAGAAAATTTATGAAGAAATGTTTGCCTCATAAATGAGACAAGTGCTTTAAGTTTTTAAATAGTAGCAAGTTTGGGAACGTTTTAAGCCTTTAGCTTATTTATACACCGTTCTTGAGTTTTAAGAGGAATTGAAACTAGCTATAGAATGACAACTGAAGTTTTTATTATGAATCTAACTTGAGTTATACGCTAACTAAGTATTTTGAGTTGAGTTTTGAATCATAATGAGCTTGAAAGTGATCGAAGGTCTTAATTTGTTTAAGCACCTCTCTTTGAGTTAAAAAGAAATTTTCAAATGAATCTAGCTTGCATTTATTGCTAACTAAATATTTAAGTCTCAAATGGGTTTCGATTTCGAACTTAGTTTGAATTAAACGTTAACTAAGCACGTTATATCTCAAACGAGTTTCGATTTATGATTTAGCAAACGTATTACGTTTAAAAGAAGCTTTTGAGCTAAAAAGTGAAGTCGTTTTATGAGTTAGCAATCGTTTTACATTTATAAGAAGCTTTTAAGTTGAAAACGAAGTCGTTTTACGATTTAGCAAACTTAATGCGTTTAGATGAAGCTTCTAAGTTGAAAACGAAGTCGTTTTTCGATTTAGCAACCTTATTACATTTATATGAAGCTTCTAAGCTGAAAACGAAGTCGTTTTACGATTTAGCAACCTTATTATGTTTATACGAAGCTTTCAAGTTAGAAACGAATTCGTTTTATGATTTAGCAACCTTATTACGTTTATACGAAGCATTTAAGTTAAAAACTAAGTTATTTTATGATGTAGTAAACATTTTACGTTTATACGAAGCTTTTAAGTTATTTACGAAGTCGATTTACAAGTTAGCAAACTTATTCAGTTTATAAGAAGTTTTTAAGCCAAAAACGAATGAACTATAAACATTTCAAAAGGTTATGATCGTTTTGTTTAAAAGTAAGATTTCAGCGAAGTAAGCATCTAAAGAAGAGAAATGTAATGGGATTTTAAGGCTATGAAAGTGTTAGGCAAGTGGCCAGACCTTGAGGGTGAGAACTGGACGCAAAGATGGCGTGAGCTGTTTCCCCCTAAGGTAATGTTGGAAGCTGGACGCAAAGATGGCGTGAGCTGTTCCCGGGAGCTGGACTCAAGATATAATTATGTTGGTGTGAGTTGTTCCCTAATGTGTGACTCGTAAGAAAACCTTGAGGGGGACTGGACTCAGAATGTGATTATCTTGGTATGAGCTGTTGCCCCACAGAGAATAGTATTGAGGTTAGAGTTGCTCTACTAAGACGCGTTTTAACCAAAAGTTAAATACGTATACCCCAGGGATAGCGTAGATTAAGAGTGACGATCTTACTTAAGGGCAGTGTTGACCTCCCCTAACCAGCACAATAAGATGTTTTTATGTTATAAGTAAGTTTATGATAAAAAAGAGATTTGGCTTTTTGCCATACTAAGCAGTTCAGAAAAGGAAAGAAGTTCTTTTAAAGGAATACGAGCCTCAAGAGGCCAAGTAAAGCATTTTTAAGAAAAGAAGAAAGCTTTCAAATATACGTAATCTGCATATATTTTATGAATGTATTCTGAATGTGGTTTGAATGAAATTTCAAATGAAGTATAGTTACATCTTAGTAATGCATCGTACATTTAAGCTTTTTAAGGTGCATATCTTATGAAAGAAAGTTCTTGCAAAGCCTTTCTTACCAATTTTGATGTTTCAAGAGCTTCTGGAAGAGTTATATGCATTAAAGGAGTTAGCATGATTTATAAACTGTTCTTTGAATATAGCAAAAGTCACTATGTTTTCTCAAGTGTGTTTGGAAGCATCATATTCATCCTTCTGCTACTTGATTAAGTGTCTAAATGCTTGTTAGAAAGGAAAGATTGGTCATTAAGGACCTAGGAACGAGTTGAGGGGTTAGAATGAAGTTTTAAGGGTGGTGATCTTTCCTTGGGATTTTGATTACCTAATATGACATTAAAGTATGAATGTGTGATATGTGGCTATTATTAGTATTATTGCCTGTAACTGCTTTAGGTTTTTAGGGAGTAGGGGGATTCCCACTGAGTGTGTGGTTGTTCATCCCTTTATTATTCCCCTTTTTCCCAGGTTCAATTTGAGCAACTATAAGAGATACTTTGAAGTTGTTTTGATGCCGACCCCTCAGAAGTCTTTGCTAGCTTTGCAAGTGTTCAATCTACCATGTTGTAAATTTTTAAGTTATCGTTGTATGTGAAAGCATGTAGTCGGCTCTGTACCTGTATATGTAGCTTTCTAACCCTTGTTTTAGTTGTTAGATCATTAGTGATCCGGGCGAGTGGCCGAGGCAGTGAACTTGGGTTATTTTAGCAAATGTTACACCCTATTCCCAGTTTACAGGCACCCTTGGCTGAGCTAAGATCCTCAGATGTTGCTAAAACAAGGGAAACTCTTGCAGTTTTGTTGCAGAATGACTATCTAAATGTTAATCCAAACCCTTAATTTTCAAGTGCCTTAAGGATTTCCTTCTAGGAAGTCCTGGCAGTGTAACTCTCCTTAGGTTGGGGGCGTTACATTAGGTGGTATCAGAGCCATAGGTTTGCATTTTGCATTTAGATAGCATAATAGGCGTGCGCTATGTGAAATGCATGGTTTATGTGCTTATGTGGTCGTGTCTTGCTCGGTATTACTTATGTTAATAAGGGTATGACCTATAATATGTATGTATATGCCAGTTGTTCCCTTACTATCACAGTGGTAGTGTCTAACGGTTTTGCACATCGTCGATCATGTTTATCTCCCTTTTTAGCTGCATGGAATGCAGTTATATTCTGGCATGCAATGATGATGGGGAAAAGATTGAGGAGGGGGGACTTTAATTTTTGCAAAGCGGTTTGGTTTCATTGCAAGAAGATCAACTACAGAAGTGATGAATCTTATGAGATGATTTATGAAATTCTAGAGGGCTAGAAGAAAAGCATTTGCATATGGTGTTTATCTATATTAAAAAGGCTTGTGATAGGGTGCCTTGAGAAGTCCATTGGAATTATGAAGAAAGAATTATTTACCTTTTATTATGTTTATTGAAGATATGTATGAGAGAGCAGAGACTAACGATTAGGATGCTAGAGAGAGAGACCCAAAGGACTTCCTTGTTGATATTAGGTTATATCGAGGATTGGCTTTAAGCCCTTTTACAACTATCTCTAATGAGTTCACAAATGACATGTAGGATTAAATACCATGGTGGATGTTGTTTGCTGCCTATATTGTCTTAATAGAGAGACACTCGAAGGAACCTAACAATACGTTAGAAAAGTAGAGACGTATTTTGGAGTCTAAAGGTTTTAGATTGAGTACTTAGAATGTAAGTCAAGTGAAAAGAATGAAGAGGTAAGGGAGGAAGTCACCATTGATATGATGATACTGAATATTAAGAAGTTTAAATGCTTGGATTGATCGTACAAGGTAACAAAGATATCGATAAGGACATTGGCTTCGCAATATGAGGCTGGGATGACAAAAATAGAGGCATATGTTTAGAGTGTTGTGTTATAAAAAGATCCCAGGTCATAGGAGAGATGAACAGAATTGGATTGATGTGTAGTTATGCACGATTAGATGAGATCAGTAATAAAGTTTTTAAAAGGAAGGTATAAATGGCACCTAATGAGCGTTCCATGCGGGGAGTAAGGCTTAGATGATTGGTCACATCAAGAGAAAGGATACAGCTGCACTTGCAAAGGTGTGAGAGCATTGCCCTTTGGGCCTGTCAGTGGCATAGAGGAAGACTTATTTGAGATCATGGAGTGCCCTAAGAGGCTCAAGGGCACCTGGCCACCTACCAATTTGAAAAAGAAGCTGAGTTCTGGTGGGGATCAGTGAAACCTAGGGTAGGTGAACATGTGTTAACCTGGAACCAACTGAAAGCTTTAATGGACGCTCAATATTACCCTCGAGACGTAAGAAGAGTTAAGGAGCGGGAGTTTTTATGCTTGAAATAAGGAGAAATGAGCATAACAGAATGTGAGGTGAAGTTCAATGAGCTGAGCCGATTTGCATCAAATCAAGTGGCCACCAACAAAATGAGAATGGACCACTTTAAACAGGGATTAAGAGGGGAAGTGAAACAGATAATAGCAGGATATACTAATGGTAGCTTCCAAGAAATGTACCAGAAGGCCGTGAAAATAGCTTGCTTCATGAGCAAAACCAAGATTGAGAATAGAGAGAGAGTGAAAGAGGAATTTGGCCCTGGAGGATCCAATTCTCAGGGAAACAGAAACTTCAGGAGGTTTAAACATGGAATGAAACAGGACAAAGAAAAGCAAGCCACCCAATAGAAACCGAGAAAACTTGTTAGTAAGCTTTATGAGATGCGTATGCAACATTACATGACCTCTTCCTTAGAAAATATCTGCCATACCAGTCATACCTGTAGAGATTGAGTTGTATAATATAAGGGAAAATGCTCCCTGATGATTTGGTATGACCAAAAATCCAAGGATGGGATGCTATCGTGAAGATTGAATGAATAGCTAAGCGTAGAGGGACTTGGATTATGAAAGGAATGCGGGTGAAGTACCACTATTAATCCCTCCAAGTAAGCAATTTCAAGGACGAAATTCTTTTAAGGGGGGAGAGTGTAAGGTTCGCGTATCTTATTTTCTGTTAAGTTATTCGTAATGTCTTTTCGCTATAAAAACCGTACTTTATTAGCGATATGAGCTAAAATTATTTTCTAAGTACCTATGTGAGCGTTAATTTTATTAAAAAAAATATTTTTGTCGCCAGTAATGATATTATTGTTATTAGTTTCGAAAATCATTTAATGATTTTTAATAAGTGCTATTGACGGTTATTAACGAGTACTAAATCGATGAGGAACCTGAATACGATTAGATTGTCAACCTTAGATATAGTTCGATATTTATTAAATCGAACCTGACTGTATTTGAGATCAAGTAATCGATTAAATGTTATATTATCGATTTGAGTTTAGAATTCGGGCTACGAACTAGACTAGAGGTATTGAATATGAATCAGCTTGAGATAAAAAATAAAGAGAGGGAGGGGCATTTTGGACATTTCGTGTGACACCCCCCTCTTTCTCGTTACTGCCCGTGAAACCCCCCTGACACTTTCTCTCTTCTTACTCTGCTGCCCTTCTTCTTCCTCCTCCTCTCCTCCTCCATTAATGTAGCTCAAAAGCTCAAATTGGCAGCTAATTTTCGCTACCCCCACCTGCAAATTTCCCCATTTGACCACCCTTTCCACTTGGTGAACGTTGGGAGCGAAATTGGGACGAAATTCGAAGCCCCTTGCCGCGGTTGTGGAGGGTTTTGGATGCCAAGCTCGAATGCGTGCCCAGGTAAGGCCATGCAATTTAGCTTCTAGTTACTTTCAATCTTCTATAAATTGGGGTGAAAATTCATGTCTACAAACACCTAATTCAACCTCAAGTTGATGACTGAAATTTGGGCTTGTTTAGGGTTCAAATTAGTGTAGTTCGGGTGTGAGTCGGTGCTGTTCGTGTGACCAGAGGGCAAGGCTCGAGTTTGAAGAAGTTCGAAGTACCTAAGGTCAAGCGGGGCATACCTCCGATCGAACACCTAGCTTGGGTTCAAGGTGGGGATTTCTTTACTCCTAAATTACTATTATTTTTCAACGAATTTAACTAAATCAGCTAGAGCACGTCGATTCTGAGTTTAATAGTTAGTTTGGCTAAATTAGAATCGATATTGAGAAATTACAAGCATGGTACTGATTTTGGTTAATCGCATGTTGAGTAAATGCATGGTTGAATGGACCGATTAAATTAAGGATTTGAAAGTAAATAGCATGTTGATAGTGGGCTGTTGTAGCATCAGTTGTTGCATCTGAAGGAGTATTTAATACTTAGGGGTGCTAGTTGAACAGTTGAAGTAATTGTGGTGTAAACTGAATTATGTCTAAAAGTTATGGCTAAATCAGTTTGAGCATGCTAATGGTTTATTCTTGGTAATTACAAAGGAAATACTATGCCTTGTATATTGGTTTGCGAACAAGAAAGTAAATATCGCTTGAAGTTTCTATTTGCATCAGTTTAGTACGTTAAATTCTAAGTTAGCTATTAAGCATACCTACGTACGATTGCATTGTGAATTGTTGGTTTGTACATGTTAATATTAAACCGAGCTTGATAGTTGGATGGTTTGAGGTGGAGCTATTGAGTGGTTTGAGGTTCTTGTGGTCGGTGCTGTTTGAGGAGGGAGATAGGGTTGTGAATTGCCGAAATCGTGTGGATTGCGAGGCCATGTGTGGCTTAATGAGTTGTGATATGAAGTGTGTAAATGTGCTATGTGTGAACCCCTTTTCCCTCGATATGCTACGTGACGCTATGTGATTAATTCTTGAAATTTTAGACGTCTTTACAAAGAAAAGGTCATTTAGAAAGTTTGTTTTGCATGTTTGAAAATATTTTTATATTTGTCAGTTGTTTATTCTCGTGTTAGGATGTCTAAAGTGTAAAAAGGTCCTAAACCGTCGAACTGCTCAGTTAGCGACTCGGCTGAATAGTTGATAGGTTTAGGAAGTTTAAAAGCAAACCAAAAGTGAGTTCGAAAATGTTTTATGACATCAGTTAGTGTATGACTTCTCCTTGCGTTTAAAAGAATTTAGACAACCCGAAAAAGAGCATCTTAAGGTGCTAATTGTGTGTTTAGCTGATTTGTATGCTATTTGCTTACTTGAGTCTCTATGGAGTTTCGAGTTAAGAGCTAGTAAAACCATTACATTTCAAGAAGCACTTATGTAGAAAATTTATAAAGAAACGTTTGCCTCATAAACGACACAAGTGCTTTAAGTTTTTAAATAGTAGTAAGTTTGGGAACGTTTTAAGCCTTTAGTTTATTCATACACCCTTCTTGAGTTTTAAAAGGAATTGAAACGAGTTATAGAATGACAACTGAAGTTTTTATTACGAATCTAATTTGAGGTACACGCTGACTAAGTATTTTGAGTTAAGTTTTGAATCATAATGAGCTTGAAAGCGATCGAAAGTCTTAATTCGCTTAAGCACCTCTCTTTGAGTTAAAAAGGAATTTTCAAATGAATCTAGCTTGCATTTATTGCTAACTAAGTATTTAAGTCTCAAATGGGTTTCGATTTCGAACTTAGTTTGAATTAAACGTTAACTAAGCACGTTATGTCTCAAACGAGTTTCAATTTACAATTTAGCAAACGTATTACGTTTAAAAGAAGCTTTTAAGCTAAAAGGTGAAGTCATATTATGAGTTAGCAATCGTTTTACATTTATAAGAAGCTTTTAAGTTGAAAAGGAAGTCGTTTTACGATTTAGGAAACTTAATGCATTTAGATGGAGCTTCTAAGTTGGAAGCGAAGTCGTTTTACGATTTAGCAACCTTATTACATTTATATGAAGCTTCTAAGCTAAAAACGAAGTCGTTTTACGATTTAGTAACCTTATTACGTTTATACGAAGCTTTCATGTTAGAAACAAAGTCGTTTTGTGATTTAGCAACCTTATTACGAAGCATTTAAGTTAGAAACTAAGTCGTTTTACGATTTAGGAAATATTTTACGTTTATAGGAAACTTTTAAGTTATTTATGAAGTCGATTTATGAGTTAGCAAATTTATTCAGTTTGTAAGAAGTTTTTAAGCCAAAAACGAATGAACTATAAACATTTCAAAAGGTTATGGTCGTTTTGTTTAAAAGTAAGATTTCAGCAAAGTAAGCATCTAAAGAAGAGAAGTGTAATACGATTTTAAAGGCTATGAAAGTGTTAGGCAAGTGGCCAGACCTTGAGGGTGGGAACTGGGTGCAAAGATGACGTGAACTGTTCCCTACTAAGATAATGTTGGGAGCTGGACGCAAAGATGGCGTGAGCTATTCTCGGGAGCTGGACTCAAGATATGATTATCTTGGTGTGAGCTGTTCCCTAATGTGTGACGCGTAAGAAAACCTTGAGGGGGACTGGACTCAGGATATGATTATCCTGGTGTGAGTTGTTGCCCCACAGAGGACAGTATCGAGGTTAGAGTTGCTTTGCTAAGGCGCATTTTGGCCAAAAGTTAAGTACGTATATCCCGGGGATAATGTAGATTAAGAGTGACGATCTCACTTAAGGGCAGTGTTGACCTCCCCTAGCCAGCACAATAAGATGTTTTTATGTTATAAGTAAGTTCCTGAAAGGAGATTTGGCTTTTTGCCATACTAGCAGTTCAGAAAAGAAAAGAAGTTCTTTTAAAGGAATACGAGCCTCAAGAGGCCAAGTAAAGCATTTTTAAGAAGAGAAAAAAGCTTTCAAATGTACGTAATCTGCATATATTTTATGAATGGGTTCTGAATATGGTTTGAATGAAATCTCAAATGAAGTATAGTTACATCTTAGTAATGCGTCGTACATTTAAGCTTTTCAAGGTGCATATCTTATGAAAGAAAGTTTTTGCAAAGCCTTTCTTACCAATTTTGATGTTTCAAGAGCTTTTGGAAGAGTTATAAGCATTAAAGGAGTTAGCATGATTTATAAACTGTTCTTTGAATATAACGAGAGTCACTATATTTTCTCAAGTGTGTTTGGAAGCATCATATTCATCCTTCTGCTACTTGATTAAGTGTCTTAATACTTATTAGAACGGAAGATTGGTCATTAAGGACCTAGGAACGAGTTGAGGGGTTAGAATGAAGTTTTAAGGGTGGTGATCTTTTCTTGGGATTTTGATTGCCTAATATGACATTAAAGTATGCATGCGTGATATGTAGTTATTATTAGTATTATTGCCTGTAACTACTTTGGGTTTTAAGGAGTAGGGGGATTCTCACTGAGCGTGTGGTTGCTTATCCCTTTATTATTCTCCTTTTTCCTAGGTTCAATTTGAGCAAGTATAAGAGGTACTTTGAAGTTGTTTTGATGCCGACCCCTCAGAAGTCTCTGCTAGCTTTGCGAGTGTTCGATCTATCACGTTGTAAATTTTTAAGTTATCGTTGTATATGAAAGCATGTAGTCGGCTCTGTACCTGTATATGTAGCTTTCTAACCCTTGTTTTAGTTGCTAGATCATTAGTGATCCGGGCGAGTGGCCCGAGGCACTGAACTTGGGTTATTTTAGCAAATGTTACACCCTATTCCTAGTTTACAGGCACTCTTAGCTGAGCTAAGACCCTCAGATGTTGCTAAAACAAGGAAAACTCTTGCAGTTTTGTTGCAGAATGACTATTTAAATACTAATCCAAACTCTCAATTTTCAAGAGCCTTAAGGATTTCCTTCTAGGAAGTCCTGGCAATGTAACTCTTCTTAAATTGGGGGCATTACAATAAGGATATAAGCCAACAGAGAATATTGAATCTTCGATGGGTGTCAATCATGAAAATTTAGCATTCACCATAAGCAAAGGGACTAATAAAAATTGAAATTTTGAATGAAATAATGTGGAAGATACAAAACTCAAACTAAAATTTAAATTGCAAAGCTTGAATTAGTACTAGAAGTAGAAAAAATGAAATAAAATAGGAACTCAAAACTATATTAAAATTTGAATCGGAAAAGTCATAGAGCTTATAAAAAAAATTTCTAAAACTACTAAACTAAACCTACAACTATGAGGGAGAAGAAATTGATGATTTTTAAGGTGCCTGAAGACCCCCTCCAATTTATACTAGAGCTAGTCCCATATACATTCCAAATTACATAAATTTCTTAATACACAAGCCAATATTCCTCTTTCGAGATTCCATTCAACCTCCAATTTGTTAGCATAATCCATGATCTAACATATTTTTTCAACCTATTTCGGATTAATCACTAATGGAATTCAACTGCCTTTAATTTTGCATGACTGGAAATAGGCATCCACTTCCACGTTTTAAATAGTGGCAGTCAGAATAATTTGGCATAATATGTTTTAAGAAATTGCGCATTAATTCATTGGACAAGCATTGGGCATTGAGTGTGCTTTTCTCTTGATTAGTCATGAAACTTGGATATCATACACACCGTGGAGGCAAATTGTACACGAGCATGAATTATTTTTGGGTTGGACATAGGACATGGACTAGGCAGACTTCACATTCATCACATGAGTTAGGTCACACAAAAAAAGGCCAAGTAGGACCTACTATTGAGCTGGCCATGTATGAAGTTGAGTAAACCTGCTAGGCTTCGGGGAAACAATGAACTAGACCTTGCTATTGTAGCCATGTGGGTTAGGCTATATGAGATAAGGGGAGGTGCTGACTTGCTTGGGTAATTGGATCAATGCAATGCTGGGTCACGCCCACTATTGTTGCTTTTTTTCCCCTCTTTATTCACTCCATCCTGGGTTGTTGGTTTGAACTGCTAGACTTCAGTAGACACAAGAGGCCAAGTGGGCTTCTATGTTGAGCCAGACATCATAAAAGAGTTGGGCACTTGGTAGCACGCTGGGCTTGGGCTGAATAGCACATGAATTAGGCTAAAGTGAAATTGACCCAAGGGCTTAATTCTTGCATTAAATCTGCTAGACTTCAGTACCCCCCCCAACACACACACGAGGCCAAGTGGACTTCTATGTTGAGCCAGACATCATAAAAGAGTGGGGCACTTGGTAGCACGCTGGGCTTGGGCTGAATAGCACATGAATTAGGCTAAAGTGAAATTGACCCAAGGGCTTAGTGCTTGCATTAAATCATCAGTTTACGACCATTGTTTTATTAAACTATTATTTTCTGTAAAATCAAACAAGAATCAAACAAAACCTAAAAATAAACTTGATTACAAGTAAAAACTAATGATTTGAAGTACTGAAATGGGCAATTGAGGTGCCAAAACAAATACCCTCACACCTAGATTTTGATCATTCTTAAGTTAAAAAAAAAAAGGGAAAGGAAATTACCTAAGACAACTAACTCACTTTCGTAGGAATCACAAAATCTGCAACAAGCCCTTTAAACAGCTAGTTCCCCTAGTAAATGAGTGTGGTCTTATAAGGGTTTGCAAAAAATATACCCACAAAATCTTTGGAAAAAAAAGAAAAAAAGGAAGAAAAATAAAAAATAGGAAATCATTGTGAACTTTTTTTCAAATATACCTAAATATACACAATGAAAAATTATACGCACTTGACCAATAATTCGCCCTTGCAACCTCAATATTATTATTATACACAAACACAATATACATATTAAGACTATCAATCACTAAAGATGACACCTATAGGCTAATTTTTTCACCTCACAATCCACTAAAACAATGACTCCATCCTACTGCTTAATCTGCATGTGCACCATTACCCTGGGAGTTAGGCTTACCAGAGTCTGACTCAATCCAACCTGAATAGTTTATTAAATCACTGACTTGGGAAGTAAGCTTTCATCATAGTAGTGTTGCCTCAAATGGTAGCACCTAGTAACATATACCTTAAAGAGATACTTGTCATTCCGACTTTGTGAGATTTTTGTATTTTTTATATATAACTTTCATTTTGCTATCCCCCCCCCTTGCTAAACAAAAGTGAAAACAAAACAAGATAAGTGGGAGAATCAACCTTGGATGTATGAGACCCTAAAACAATGGTGATATACAAATAAGGACTTGATTTAAAATTATAATAGAATGACAGGATAGGAAATGACACATTTGAACTAAGGTATATCATGTACACAATACTTATATGCAAACTAATTAAGTCATAAGGGCTTAAAGCTAATCAAGATAGTGCAATTTCCCAAAATCACACACAAAAATATAAACTATCTTTAGTTTTTTGAAATTTTTTTCTATTGTTTCCTTTTTCAAAAATTTTTAAAGCATGGATTCTCCTCTCCTACACCAATATCACACAATGTCCACATTGTGGGAAAAAGGAGAATAAAGGATAAAAAATAAAAGAAAAGAAAAACAAAGCACATCACAATATACAAGGGACATAACAATAGTACTAGATCGGATATTAAATGTATCTGAACTACCTCATCACCCATCATAAATCATTGGGTGGCACATGGAGTATCAGACACTCCACATTATTTAAGATGCCATTCTGTTATTCAAATATGGCTAGAGCATGAAAGAGCTCATCATGAGTCTGCACAGGCATCTCAAACAAGTGCAGGTAGGAGAACATAAACATGAACACAATAATAATGCATGATGCCCTCTTTAGCTTATCAAGTGCCTTATAGCAATCAACAAAATAATGAGGAAAGCTTAGTAGAACAATACTCTTAGGCATGTCCTCTAGGTAAAAGGGGTAAGGGTCATTAAGTGTACCATACTCTCCATAGTTACTTAGGGACCTATCAAACTCATTGACATTCTCTTCAAGTTGTTCTTTTTTAATATCCACAAGGCCTAAATCATCATTGTGATTCGTTATCACATAATCATCTATGGGCTTTACCTAGGAGTACTCAAAGAAAGAATAAGGTGGTGAATAAGTAAAGAGAGCAGAGATTGAGTCAAGTGAGGGGTAGGATACAGGATCAATAAGTTCAAGACTAGTTGGTAATGCCTCTATTGTAACCTCCTCATATGACTTCCCTAAAGGAGTCTCCTCAAATAGTTGCTTCTTCTTATCAAAACTGTACTCATTCTGTGTCTGAATCAATTTTGAAAATTGGTTAAACATATTACCCATCATATGCGCCATTGAATTAAATGTAGTTTCTATGCTATTCTCAATTTCAGCTTTCAATCGAACATATTAGGGCCATTGGTTAGAGTTATGATCAAAGCATAGCACAAGTCGGCACATAGAGGAATGGAAGTGGGAGGAGACTAGATAGTCACAATTTTTTCCCTCATAAAATGATCTAGCATGAAAGGACATTGATCAGGAAAGGACATCCTAGAAGCACAAGTAGCCTTTTCAAACTCATAAGTATCCCTAGCCACCCACTCACGCAAGTTCATAGCCTCATGAACAATTTTGAAAAGATACCCGAAATACTCTAAAAGAGTTTAAGTCTTGCCGTTCACCCCCTCATTAATCACAGTCAAAATTTCCCACTTCCCTACACAATGTCCACAATGAGCCAAAAAAAAAAAAAAATTAGGGGGTTAAAATGCCTCTGGAATAATTCATGCTTATGCTGGGGGAAGTGAAAAATGGCTTTCTTTTCTTTCAAATATTTTTATTTTTATCGGTTGTCGAATTTTTTTCCAAAAGAGATTAGGAAAATAAGATTAAAATCTACTAACAAAAATTATGCAACTAATCTATTGATAGAAGTAAAGGAAATAATCACGATAAACACAAACAAAAAGGATAATAGTGACCTAACCCTAAACCACCATCTCCGGCAACGGTGTCAAAAACTGTTACACTCCTAAGAGGAGGTTTAGTAATACCGCAAGTGCACAGTTGTCAATTGTAGTACTTGACAGTCAATTTCACAGGCATAAGGTTAAATATATGACACTGTAGCTAAAACTAATTCATTTTAATTAAATTAAAAGAAATAAACAAGCAAAACAGAATCCTTTAGCTAACAAAAATTGAACTAATCTAATCATGACTAATAAACTGAACAACTATCAAAGAAATTATCATAACTACTAATGAAATAATAACTTCTAAATAATCAAGAGACAAGGGAGAGGAAAGAAAGTACCGTATAAACAAATGGAGAATATTGAATCTTCAATGAGGGTTAAATCGTGAAAATTTAGCATCCACCATAAAGTAAAGAGAATAACAAAAATTGAAATTTTGAATGAAATAATTGAGAAGAGGTAAAAATCAAACTAAAATTGAAATTCAAAGCTTGAATTAAAACTAGAAGTAGAAAAATTAAAATAAAATGGGAACTAAAAACTATATCAAAATTTGAATCGAGAAAGTAATTAAGCTTGCAGAAATTTCAAAAATACTAAACTAAACCTACAACTATGAGGGAGAAGAAATTGATGATTTTCAAGGTGCCCCAAGACCCCCTGTTTATACTAAAGCCAGCTCCCTGATACCTACCAAATTACATAGCTTTCTTAATACCCAAGCCATGCCAACATTCCTCTTTCTAAATTCCATCCAACTTCCAGTTTGTTTGCATAACCCATCATCTAGCATATTTTTCCTGCCTATTTTAAATTAATTACAAATGGAACTCCACTGCCTTTAATTTCACATGTTGAATTTTGCTTACCTAGAACTAGGTATTCACTTTGCAATTTTTCAATAGTAGCAGCCACAATAATTTGGCATAATCTTTGTTAGGAAGCTGTAGATTAATTCATTGGTCATCGTTGGGGGCTAAGCATAGTTATCTCTTGACTAATAATGAAATTTGGATCTGATACACATGGCAGGACAATTTTACTAGAGCATGAATTATGTTTGGGTTGGATATAGCACTAGGACTGGGTAGACTTCACATTCCCTACATAAGTTGGTCCACGCAAGAAAAGGCCAAGTAGGACACCTACTATTGATTTGGGCATGCATGAAGTTGAGTTAGCCTACTGGACTTCGAGGAAACAATGGACCAGGCCTTGGTGCTGTACACACGTCGGTTGGGCCGAATGAGATAAGGGAAGGTGGTGACTTGCTTGGGAAATTGGATCAAGGCAATGTTAGGCCGGGTCGATAGTTGTTGCTTTTTTCCTTTATTCACTTATTCCTAGGTTGGTTACTTGAAATGATACACTTCAGTGCCACATGCATACACGGGTGCGGCCCATGTGAGCTTATTTTCCGGGCCACACATCATAAAAGAGTTGACCACTTGGTAGCATGCTGGGCTTGGGATGAATAGCACGTGAATTGAGCCAAGGGCTTAATTCTTGCATGTGATCATCACTTTACAACCATTATTTCATCAAACCATTATTTTCTGCAAAATCGAACGAAAATCAAATAAAACCCAAAAAATAAACTCGATTACGAGTAAAAGCTAAGTGATATGAAGTAGTTAAATGGATATTTTTTGTGCCCAAACACACAATTATGCTAGTGAATTAATTACTAGCCCCATCAAACTCAACCAAGCATGCAATATGAATAGGTAGATTGTTAATTAAGCTCATCCTCCCCCTCTTTTAAGGGTTGAAGACTAATCCTAAAGCTATAGTCGTCTATTTTCGTGGGACTAAGAGTCTAAGCATTGCAAGGTTCACAATCTCAAATCCCAATTAGTATTTCAATTATTTTCATATCAAAATCCTATCCATGTACTAAGTCACTCTAGGTAAAGGTTTCATCATTCAACACTCCTTTAAACTCGAATAAAAATAGAGGAATATTCTTTCAAGTAATTCGTTGAAGATGTG
The DNA here is from genome assembly GCA_029747015.1 of Carnegiea gigantea. Taxonomy (NCBI): domain Eukaryota; kingdom Viridiplantae; phylum Streptophyta; class Magnoliopsida; order Caryophyllales; family Cactaceae; genus Carnegiea; species Carnegiea gigantea. The sequence goes on along the minus strand of JAKOGI010000405.1, from coordinate 142,772 downwards.
GTGAGCAAAGTAGAATTCAATAACACAAACATGAAACCAGTCAGATTTGATGTTTATTCATGATCTTACTAGACATAATTGGCATAAATCCCAACCCAAATTGGGAGATTTAACCACAAGACATAATGAAAGCTACAATATGATAATTGGAAAACGTCATACTGATAAGAACTAAAGCAATCAACAATAGAGAGAGAGAGAGAGAGACAGAGAGAGAGAGAGAGAGAGAGAGAGAGAAATTGAGAGAACAAGCTCAGAAACTGAAAATCTGAATGAATTACGAATCTTAAATCAAACTATAATAATCTTCAAATTGCAAAAGCATGTAAGCTAAAGCCTAAAACCTAATTTAAAGAAAGATGGAAAAAATTGTGCCCAAAGATCATTGTCTAAGTCTCTCAAATGGTCCTTTTAAATAAATTAGGGAGGCAGCTTCACGTTTAGCAACACGGGCATGCAAAACAGCATGGCATTCTATGCTGACAAAATTTTCCAAAACTAGTGACAATACAACACGGGCATGCCAAATAGCATAGCACCCCATATCACATCCTGGATTTAGTGACTTAAGATTAGATGCTTCTGTATGACACTAGTGTCACACCTTTCAAGCTTTGCTTGCCAGCATGGACATGAAGTTCAGCATGACAGGCAGTGTTGCACCTTTTTCCTTAGTTTTCGACTTGATTTCTTTCTTCTTTGCTCTCCTTAGCTTTCTTTTCCAAAAATCATCCTCAAATCTTCAAACCAAAGCCAAAAACATCTACAAAATAAGAAATTAGGCCCAATGAAGTGGTTATGAGGGAAAACAACCAAAATTTCTCAATCCTCAGGCGAGCAGTAAGGAAACAAATGAGGATTTAGGTAAGGAAAATAGGTGAAAATATGGGTTTAGCAACTCCCACATGCTTATCTTTTGCCCATTCCCAAGCAAGACTAACTCTTCAATGACCAACAAAGGGAGATGAACCCCCAATCCCCCTCCTCAGGCAGGGGAATAGTAGTCAACCAATCAAACACAATCACATAGCAAAGATATCTTCGTCAAGGTGTCTAAAACATTTTCAATAAACCACAAACACCACCATTTATAAATCACACTACCTAAATGTAGCACATCAAACTCCCTATATTGAATCGTGTAGCAAGAAAATGTATCCCTTAATAAGTGGTGAGTAAGTGTGATTGGTAGAACCTCACTTTAGGATAAAGTGGAACACTCGTCTTAATGTGTTTAGATGTCAAATTTATGTACACTCGATACTCAAACCAATCATGCAAACTACCATAGGCTTGATAAGATTCTTAATTCTCCCCACTTGATGCGAAATGCAAAATATCAATTATGAGGACTTCAAAAGGGTCATAATGGACTCAAGGTTTAGGGTGAAAAGGGGAATGATTTTGTAAAAAGTAGAGCTAACAATCAAAAGACTAGAGAATAAGAACACTTCCACAACAAGTACCAAAACACTAAATTCACATCCTAGTTGATAAGTGAGCAGAAAGCCCACAAAAGACCACAAGGATGGAGTTGACACAAACTTATTGATTCAATCATCATGCCAAACACTTTATTGACAGCTTCTTTTATTTCTTTTCACATTTTTTTCGTTTATTTTTTTCTTAGCTTTTTTTAAAAAAGTGAAACAAAGATATCTGTGAATGGCATGTGAAATACAAAATCTCAACTTGTAATCCCTAAAATCACAAATCTACATTAGAAATACCCAAAAGATAAATTGATCCTCAAAATATACCCATCTCATTGCAAAAATATTATTCTATTGGACTTTGGCAAGGGCATACAAATTATGCATAGGCCAAGGATGTAGTAAATATGGGTGCAACAAAACAAGGATACACAAAATGTTTAACAAGAGAGATATCACACATCAATGGGTGGCTTTTTTAAGCTCATGTCATTGTGTGAAACAAAGAATGTCTCAATCATATCAACACATGCACATGTAAAATGTGATATCAAAGAAAACGAAATCAAGTTCTAGTGATGCAATCATAGAGGAGTCACATATGAAAGAAAATATAAGCCTACGTGTAATAAATAGTCATTATGCTCAAAATCTTATAGGTTAATCTACCATAATTAATACAACTCTAAGATATACAACTTGTTAAGGTAAACCAAATAGCCCACATGATTCTTTGGGCCAATTGCAATGCAACACAAGCTAAATCAATTATAAATGGTGATGTTAACAAAATTTTCACAAGATTTACACCAAGATAAATCATACCTCGATGCACAATCATATCAATCAATCAATTATCATACCTTGCATTATCATCATAAGAGGGGGGTTTAAAACTCTTTTTGTAATTTTTTTTAATTTTTTAAAAATCAATAAATCTAACTATTAAAGCCATAAAAAGCATAGAGGATAGTGAAGACAAGGGTAACAAGAGTTACATCAAAAGCTTATAAATGCCTGACTCGATCAGTTCCTCTCTCATGATACAACAACTAACATATATCTTCTAAGCTATATGCTCTACTAAATGAAAAATGCAAATGACAACCTAATAAAACTAGATGAAATCCTAGCTGCATGATGCGAATGCAAGAGATGTCATTCAAACCACTCTACAAAATTCACAATTTCACCCAAAGGACTATAAGCTTATCCCCCAATGCTTGAGATTTTCATTGTCCTTAATGAAAAGGACATAGAAGGGAATAAGGGAGGGAATGACACTTATAGGGCAAATAGGAACATATTGGAGGAGGGAAAGGAATGAGTCACACTCCTTTCTTTCTTTTGAAAGCAATTAATTTGCTTAGGCTTCCTCCCAACAAATGCTTGTTTTAGACCCCTTACTTGATCCTTACCTAAGACAGTAGATGATGCTAGGAAGGAGAGAGGTGGAAGAGTTAGAATAGCGATGGTGGTGAATCTACCATCTCCCCAGAACAAACATTAGTGCATTCGAAACAAGTCAAGACTGAGTGAAAGCAAATCAAAAAGGAAGGAAGACCACCTTTGGGGCATCCCATCCCCATCAAACACCTTAATGCTAGAAATAGCTGCAGGAAAAATGGAGGTCATAGGAACTGCTGGAACTAGAGGTGTTGGAACTAGAAGGGATGTAGGTGGAGGGAAATAGAAATCTACCTTCCTCCCACACAGCTAAAAAGAGATTGTTTTTGCAGGCACATCAATTACCACCCCTACTAATTCATAAAGCATTAAGGACCAGTTTGGTTTTCAATTTTGTAATAAATGAGTTTAGGATAAATTAAGTTGTTTACTCTATTCCATCTAGTTTATGTGGCTCAAGCATCAACAAAAGGGAGAAAAGAGCATCAAAATAAAGAATCTATCATCATGATCTAAATCAAATAGACAAATTAGGTCAATTTTGATCCAACAAGCCCTAGTCAAGAAAGTTAAACTTTGATCAAATATGGTCAATACGAGTCAAGCTTCGTTTAAAGGTCATGGTCAAGGTCCAAATATTAAGCTTGGAGATAAGAAAGAATTTGGACAACTCATCACTAGCTTAGAAGCTTGTAATTTTAATTTTCATATGCTTAGATTGCTGTTCGAATGTGATTTGCTAGAATAGATTTTTGAATCCTATTGGTTCGGATTAATCCCATAGTTACTTAATTTTTGTTGGCTTATGTTTATAAATTGGGGATGGGGGCACTAATTTTTGTGGCTACAAATTAACCTCCTTGTATTCAAGTAGGATAGCCTTGATTTGAAAATTAAATGAATGAAAGCTAGAATACTTTTCTCTCCTAACATAAATTCTCTCTCTTTATTTCAAATACTTGTGTATTTGGATGGTGATTGAGTCAATCATTTATATTAATTCTTCCTGCTTTTACTTTAGATAAATAATGCATAGATTGTTAGGCTTACTCGTAGCTCGAACCTTTATCTTATTCATATTTGTTTTATTTACTTTTTTTTCATATTCAAAATCTACAAATATTTTCTCATTTTTCCCTTGGTTATTCAAGGCCTAGCTTGGTTTAAAGTCTTGTTATTGATAATTGTTGAAGTTTAATCACTCTTGTGATTGAGGGTCCTCCACACCCGTCACCTACATTAGCCAGCAATGGCATCCCCGGGATGAAAGGGACCTGAGACCTCTCATCCATATCGATAACTAAGAAGTTGAATGGGATGACAAACTTACCCACTTGAATTGGGAGATCCTCTAGAACACCCACTAGATGCTTAATCGAACGATATGCCAACTAAATATTTATATTGGTGGGCTTCAAGTCCTATAGTTGAACCTTCCTGCAGAGAAAGAAAAAGGCTCACACTAGCTCCCAAATTATAAAGGATTCTCTCAATTTGCAGGTCCCCTATTGAACAAGGAATAGAGAAATTACTCAAATCCTATAACTTGGATGGCGACCAACTCTGCAGAACCATGTTGTACATCTCTCTAATTCCTCACGCTTGACTTTCTTGGAAGAAAACTCGCTCAAGAATTTCAAGTAAGATAGTGCTTTCTTAAAAGCATCTAAGAAGGAGACATTGACATAAATCTTTTTCAGCATACCAAGGGATTTAATGAACCTAGGTGTGAATCATGTTTCCCTCTAAGGGAATGGAAAAGGGGACTGGTAAAGGGGAACTAGAGGTAACTGGGCACCCTTCTCCTCTGAACTCTAGCTATCTCCCTTCTTCCTCCCCTCTGTTCCTAGTAAAATAGGAGCTGAAACTATCTCTTGAACTATCATCATGGGGCTCTCTACCAAGTCCTCACCTTTCATAGAAACTACATTGACATGATCTTAGGATTTGATTGAGGCTAGCACAATAAATGCCCCTGAGGTCAGCACAAACAGCTAACTTGTTGAGTTATCTATGCAATTTGAGCGCCCATTTTCTTCTGGTGGGAAGCCACGTTGTCCAACTTAGAGTTGATCAATCTAATTTTCTCATTAAGGTTCTCAGTAATCTTCATCTGAGTTTAAATAAACCTCTCTATAAGAAGATCCAAATCTGAGTTCTACTAGGGGGGTCGGGGCTATAGATTTTAGGGAGCTTGGTACTGGAGCCCAAGTAGCTACATAGGACTCTGACAATGACGGTTAGAGCTCTTGTAGAAAAGGTTGGGGTAATTCTTCCATCCAGGGCTATAAGTGTTAGGGTAGGGATTATTCTGCAGTGCTGAGTTGAAATTATGCAAGGGATTAGTGTATTTAACGGTAAAGGCACCATTTTAGCACTCAATAGATTTTTGCCCTTACACATCACAAGTCTCATATAAAAAATGTACTCCAATTAGAGAACTAGAAGAGTCACCTGGAGGAGGAGAAATGCCAATCCTGTCAAGCCTTTATACAAAGGCATCCACCCTAGTAGCTAGAAGTGTCATAACGTCAATCTCATACTTGTCGCCACTCTTCTTGGGGGTAGCCCGCTCACTTGACCAATTAGAATTGTTAGAAGCCATCTCTTCCAACAAAACCTTTGACGCCTCTATTGAATTTGTCATATTAGCACTAGTTGTTATTGCATCTACTAAAATCCGTACTGATTGGTCTATTCCATTTTAGAACATTTGGATTAGGAGCCAATTGGAAACACCACAGCGAGGGCACTGCCAGTGCAAATCCTTGAATGTCTCACAAACCTCATGTGGGGATTAGCTATCTCTTTGAACAACAGACGTAATATTGACTCTCAACTTCGCGGTTTTACCTGCGGGGACGTATTTGCTAAGAAAAACCTTGGAGAGTATACCCTAGGTAGAGAAGGAGTTTGGTTCCTCATTGAAATACAATTCTTTGGCCTTATCCACAAAAGAGAACGAAAAAAGCCTCAGTTAGATTCGAATAGCATGATTAGAGACCCAGCTGCATTTAATTGTGTCACATTTCTCTAGAAAACTGTGAATGTGTGCACTAGGGTTCTCCGAGGGATAACCATAGAGTGGATTTTGCACTACAAAGTTGATGAAATCCAGTCAAAGTAGAATATTGCTTCGACTATCAACTCCATAATAGAATAATTAGCCCCAATGGCTTTCGACATAGCATAGTCACGGAGCACCATGTTCTCTTCTCTCCACACTACCTTTGCCTCTGTCTTCCTCCCTCTCACTTCTCCACCTTGAATTTGTGTAGTGGCTTCAATTTTAGGATTAAGTAGAATAAGGTTCTGATTGCCCTGACTATCCTGTACATACAAAGAAAACACTACGTCAAGCGTAAGCAATGTCAAGCAAGAATAAAGAAGAACTAAAACTACGAAAAGAAAAATAAAAGCCTAGTCTAGACTATACTAATCGGTTATGATATTGAACGCAACAAGTTCACCGACAACAGCGTTAAAAACTTATGACAGTTAAAATCACAAGTGCATGATGTAGCTGTAACTAATCAATCTAAGCATATCAAGTTTGGAGGTTTCAGTGATCAATTAACCAAATGATGACAATTAGGAATACAAACAAGGAATTAGAATATTAAAACACTCAGGTTGGAATTAACAACATCCCCATAAATCAATTACCAACCCCATCAAACTTATGCAAGCATGCAACATGAATGGATAGATTATCAATGAAGTCCATCCTTTCCTTCTTTCAAGAGTCGAAGACTGATCCTAAAACTATAGCTACCTATTTTCATGGGACTAAGAGTTCAAGAATTACACAATTCACAATCTCAAATGCTAAGTAGAATTTTAATTATTTTCATATCAAAATCCTAACCATCTACTAAGTCGAGCTTGGTAAAGGCTTCATCTTTCAACACTCTCCTAAATGCAAATAAAAATAGTTGAATACTCCTAGCAATTCATCAAAGATGTGGTGAGCAAAATAGAATTTAATAATGTGAACATTGAATGAGTAAGATTTAGGGTTAATTCATGATTTAACTAGACATAATTGGTATCAATCTCAGCCCAAGTTGGGAGATTTATCCACTAAACATAGTGAAAGCTACAACATAATGATTAGAAAACATCATACGGACAAGAACTAAATCAATCAACAATAGAGAGAGAAAGATCAAGAAAACAAACTCAGGAATTGAAAATCTAAGTAACTTACGAATTTAAATCCAATAATAACAATCTTCAATTTGCAAAAGTATTGGTATTCTAATGCCTAAAACCTAATTTAAAGAAAGCTAGTAGAAAAAGTATATCAAAGATCATGTTTAAGCCTCCCAAACCATCCCTTTAAACAAATTGGAAGAAGCGATTTCATGTATAGCAATACGGGCATGCAAAACAATACGACACTCCATGCTGACAAAATTTTCCAAAATAGTGATAATGCGACATGGGCTTGCCAAACAATATCGGACCTCATTTAGTGCCCTAAGATTGCAGGCTTCTGCATGGCCATACCATTCTGTACCACACCCAGTATTGCTCCTTTTAACTTTTGTTTGCCAACATAGGCATGTATTTTGGCGTAATAGGTCGCGTTGCACTTTTTCCCTTAGCTTCCTACATAATTTCTTTCTTCTTCCTCTTTCAAATCTCCAAACCAAAGTCAAAACATTCGTAAAATAAGAAATTAGACCCAATGAAGTGATTATGAGGGAAAACAACATGAAGGTCCCAAAAGTCAATGTTGGATCACCCTAAAGCGGGTGAAAAGGGTGATATTTTAAAGAATAAGAATTTATAAAATTTCTAATGTACTTTTAATATGCTCTGCCAATGTCAGAAGAGCAATCTTGAAAGTTAGCCACCAATATCAGTAATAAACAAATATTAAATTATAGAAATAAAATGGGATAAAAAATAGAATATGTTTTCAATGTTCACCCTGCCAAACAGGACTAGTCACTACCTAAGGCACTTCTTCCCCTAGGATTTTATCATGTCACTTCTTGTGCACTTAAGAAGTATGCACCCATGACCTTAGCATTACACACCGTCTAGGTTCCAAGCTTGCTCAACTAAGGAACCTCAGCTAGCACACTTACTGAGTATTGATATCTTAATACCTAGCTACCCAAGTAAGTTTCCCAACTTACTTGTTACAATTCTCCCTCACAAATATTCAAATGAATAACAAGTACACTAGAGAGTGTTAAAAATAATTACACGTGACCTCTTTTTATGATGTAACTTTTTCGTATATCTTGCCATATGCTTTAGCTCTTCTTTTTATAGACTTAAAACCTTATTGACCATTGGAGCAGCACTTGTAAATTCTTTAATGTATTCTATCCAAAATTAAATCTCGCTGATTTGAACCTTGGTGTTTCCAAAACTAACTCTTGATTGGGGTTGACAAAAAAGCCTATGCCTATTTAAAACCCACAAAACGCGCCCCATTTAAAATCCAAATGTGTGTTAAAAATAGGAGGAAAATGGGTGTGTTGTAGATACAAGGAAATGGTGTGGGATGGTATAATTTTAGGTTTTACCCACTCCATTTCATACCTATAATCCGTATCCAGTAAACCTGTCCCATATCGGCCCCCCTGTGACACGTACAAACCCATTTATACAAAAAAATTTTGAAAAAAGACTATCCTAGATTTATGAAACGTGGCCTAAATGCTCAGGGTCCAATGATCAATTTTAATCCTAAAAAACCCTAGCCAAGCATTGCCACACTTAACACTCCTCCCCCTCTCTCTAATTCTTCTTAGTCACATGCCACGCACCCACGCCTCTCTCGTTCTCTCTTCTTCAGTCGCTTGCTCCTACTCAGCTATTCCACTTCCAATCTCTCAAGTCCAGGGTCAGGCTTTGTCACTCCACTCTCTCCCTCTCATCTCTGTGACCACTGAGAACCACCAAGCTTAGGCACTGCCAACCAAGCACCAAGTGACAACCAGTATACATTTTTATGAATCCCAACTGTCCATAAAATAAATTCATCCCCTCTAAAAAATTTTAAAGCCTCTACTATGTGTTTTATGAGAATATGGGTGTAATATGGGCATAAATTTTTGTGGTCTATTTCTACCCGAATAAGACCCGCATACCACAAAACTCGATAGGTATGGGTACGTGTGTGATTTTTAAACATGCGATAGGTATGGGTGTAGAATGGGTATGCATTTTGAAAATAGGTATGAGTGAGGGTGTAGAAAAAACCCGCCCTGTACCTGCCCTAATGCTAGCCTCACTCTTGACTGACGAGAATAGTGGATCTTGATTGCTAAGATAATTTGATCTTCAAAGATCTCACTAAAGTGAATCAAAATAATTTACTAATGAACTCAAGATTGATTTAATACAACTTTCCTAAATTAGATCAAATAAAATAAAATCTTTACAAAATCTTGGATAATAAGCAAGGATACATTGCATTATAAAAATATAATTCATTTAGACATGAATAGGAGATTCTTTCCAAAGCAGTGTATCTCAAGAATAAAATAGGATCACATACATATTGTTCTTTCCAAAAATGATTTTGCTAATGCCAAAGTTAGAAATTCTAACTTTGACATTGAAATTCGAAAGAGATAAGATCGGATAGTATAATATAACTCAATATACTCAAATTGAGCTTTTATCTTTCACTCAAAACACCTAAAGCCCTGAACTATAAAATTTAAATAATCAATGACCTTGCTATTGACACTGAAAGTGTCTTCAATCTTCCTCTTTTTGATGAAACACAAAACTCCAATTTGAAGATCATACAGGCATATCAAGCATGTGAGCATATTAAACATCCATAACAATGCATAGCAAAATATAGCACAGTCAAGACAAAAGGGTGCCTTTAGTCGCCTAGCTAGCTGTGAACGCTAGGAGCTTTCAAAGCCTTTCGGGTAGGCTTTGATCATTCATCATCAATATCCTTGAGTTCACACTATTTCTTCCCCTTTTTAACTTTCATTAGAAGGGGTGGACTCGTAAAAAATGTTTGACAAACTTTTGTTTAAAGACAACCGAATTGTTCAAAAACAAGAAAATAAGAAATTATTTTTGAGAGTGTAAAGAGAGAAAGCATCATGCTTAATCAGGTGGAGGAAATATCTAGATGGGGGGCCTAAAATGTTTGACTTTGGTTCCTCTGCAGCCCCGGGCACACCAATTTCTTCCTCAATGTTCTCCTTCTGACCCATCTTAGCCTTATTGTCTTTAATGTTGTTTTCAGCCTCGTAATATTTGCCCCCAAACTAATCATTTATGACCTTCAAGAATCCTCCCTATACCTTCATTTCCAAAATAACATAGTTGAGCTCTGATGCACTCTGAGCCAAATCCTCACACATCCGTTTAAGATCAACTAATGTTTTCTTAATCTCAACTTAATCAGCCTTCAGACTTATAAACTCCCCTTAATCTCCTTAAGATCAGCTTTAAACCATTCTAAACATAGAGGAGGGATAATCTCAAGATAGGGTTGAGGCTTGGGAGTCCCAATGTCATCAGCAGAAATATCCTCCTAATGTGTCCACTTGCTAAAGGAAAGGGGTTTGAATTTGAGGCTGTTGAGTGTGTTCTCATTGATGGTTAGGGTCTTAGTGTCAAGGAATTTTTCTGCCTCAAGTGAGTCTGGGAAGGCCTTGAAGATATGAGTAAAGAGATGTGAGTAGGGCACAGGAATATTCCCTTATAGATGGTAGACTTTGGTCATATACTTGAGTATAAGTTATGCAAAATCAATAGAATGTCCCTCCATAATATAGTCAGAGGGTTTCAAGGAGGTGTCATTGGTGATCTCTTTTGATGATCTCGAAGGGTAGATGGTCCTAACTAGGATTTAGTATAGGATCTAAGAGTTTAAGCAAAAGGCAGTATAAGATTAATTGGTTTTCTTGATCTTGGCAAGTTTGGCGTACTTTGAAGACAGAGTTTATGGGCTTTGGTTGCTGACATTGGAGGAAAAAATTTTGAGGAATCAGTGTTGAAATGAAAGATCCTCTCAATTGAGGCAGTAGTAAGGGTGATGGTGGTACCCTTGACCTTGGTGGTGTAATAAGTTCTTCCCCTACCTTGATGCTCAACCTTTTTGAGATTAACATAGAAGAGGCGAACTAACTGGGGGTATACTTCATCTCCACATCAACCAAACCTATACAAGCATAATTTTCTAGTTTTTCCACAACGGAAAACTGAGCCCTTTTTAGAAAGTCTAGACCCATAAATTCACAAAACACCAACTCTGTCTCGACTACATGGTTGTATCTCTTTACCCTTGTGTTTGTGAACCACTCATTGGGGAGGTTAAGGAGTCATAAATTCTCTAAAGATACAAGTTGAAAGATAACATTATAGAATTGGTAGACATTTCAGCCTTAGAGTCAGAGATAGTAGTTGTCCCGCGAGACCTAGGGAGGGGATGCCGAGTGGCACCGCGAGTTCTTTTGGCAGGGATGGTGAAAGCTTCAGTAGAGACTCCTCCTTTACGCTTTGAATATATGATAGTAGTTGTTGCTTGGACGAGAGAGAGAGAGAGAGAGAGAGAGAGAGAGAGAGAGAGAGAGAGAGATTTGATTTTGAAAAGATTTAAAAACCCACGGTTTGTAAAATATGGTAGTTATTAAGGTAGTTGATTTATTTAAATCCCCAACTTCTAACTTCTTGCTATAATTGATATGTGAGATTGAAATCCAAAGTCCGAGAGCATAGATTTGATTAAGACTTTCAGATGATGTCTCAGTGTATATTCTAATGTCATTGGTGAAAACTTGCCACATTTTATCACAGTGGACTTTTCCTTGAGGAATTCTCTTGCTCAATTCATGTACCCGTTTTAACATACCAAATTCATTTCGAATAGAATTGAACTAATCTTTACCAAGTGGCTTGGTGAAAATATTAGCTAATTACAAATATGAAGGAACAAATTCAAGAATGATATTGTGTTTCTCAATATGATCTCATATGAAGTTATGCCTGATTTTAATGTGTTTGGTTCTTGAGTGCTGGACTAGATTTCTTATGATATTTATTGCGCCCATATTATCACATTGAATGTGAACTTTTTGAAAATTAAAGCCAATGTCTCATAGCTCTTGTGTTATCCAAAGTACTTAAGCACAACATTCTCCCACTACTATATATTCAGCTTCAGTAGTTGATAGAGCTACTGAACTTTGTTCCTTGAAATGCCATAAGACTAAAGAGTGTCAAAGGAATTGGCAGTATCTTGAGGTCTCTTTTTCTATCTACCTTGAAGCCACTATACTCTTCATCTAAGTATCAACTGAGATTGAAATCTCCATCTCTAGGATACCATAAACTAATGTCCTTCGTTTCTATAGGATAACTAAAAATTCTTTTGGCAGTTGTTAGATGTGATTCTTTAGGGGCACTTTGGAATCGAGCATATAGGTGTACACTGAACATTATATCTGGTCTACTTGTAGTTAGATAAAGCAATGAACCAATCATAATATATGGTCTTCCCCCTTTATTTTAATGAAAACGGTTTTATCAATCTTTCCTCATGTGATATCATTTTCCAAGAGAAATTTACTGAGACATTTATATCAAGGTCTTGGGGATTGTTTTAAGCTATAGAGAGCTTAGCTTGAAAACATAATTTGAAAATCCAAGATTTTCAAAACTGGGGGGTTTACTCAACATATAGTTCTTCATTTAAAAAACCATTTAAGAAAGCACATTTGAGATCGATCTAAAACAGCTTGATGTCCATATGAGATGCAAATACAAGTAATATGTAGATGGCTTTTAATCCAGCCACAGGTCCAAATGTCTCATCAAAGTTTATCCCTTCCTCTTAGTTGTACACTTTTCCAACCAATTTGGCTTTACTTCTAACCACTACCCGAGATTCATCTAACTTGTTCCTGAACACCCATTTTATCCTAACCAATGGGTGGCCTTTTGGTTTAGGTGTGAAGGACCAAACTCGGTTCCTCTCAAACTAGTTGAGTTCATTTTATATGACCAATGTCCAATTTGGTTCAATTTGGTTCTATATGAAAATAAATGAAAAGAATGCACAGAGATTTCTCAAGGATGAATGTGTCCTTATACCTGTATTGAGATCAGTGAGTAAGTTGTCCAAAAGTTTAGCAGACTTATAGTTGAATCCCTTCCTTGGTTCGTTGAATTATTTTGAACCTATTCAGGGATGCTTGAGGGTGGGCCATTATTAACTTGGGTTCTCTTACAAGCATCTTATGAGTTTTCTGGAGGAGCTCCAATGTCATCAAGTTGTCTTTGATCACCTTGATTTGGACTATAGCGCACATTGCTAGGACCATATTAGTGATTACCATTGTCCATGGCTCCTTCATCTTCGTCATCTATATATTTACTCAGTTGAAACTGATCAAATGAAGATCAACTAGAAAGAACATTGTTAGTTTCATCAAAGATAACATGAATGGATTCCTCAATAAGCTTGGTACATTTGTTGTCAACATAACAAGCTTTAATTATAGAGGAACATCCAACAAATATACCTTCATCACTCCTTGGATCAAATTTACAAAGGTTTTTCCTTACCATTGTTGTGGATGAAGCACTTATTTCCAAATGCTTTGAAATATAAAACATTTGGTTTCTTGCCTTTGAACAATTGATATGGTGTCCTTTTTTTTTAAAGAGTGGTCGAATGAGGCTTTTGTTAAGTGCATAATTTGTAGTATTAATAGCCTCAGCCCATAAGGACTTTGGAATATCATTTTCACTGATTAATGTTATGGCTATGTATTCCAATGTCCGATTCTTCCTGTTAATGACTCCATTTTGTTGTGGTGTTCTTGGTGCTGAAAAGTTATTGAAAATGTCATTCTTGTCATAGTAATCTGAACATCTCTTGGTTAAATTCTCTTCCATGGTCAGTCCTGATGGAAACTACTCACAAGTTCTTTGATATCTCTAATTTCCTGCACAGCTTTGTAAACTCCTTGAGAGTTTCTATTTTGTCTTTCAAAAATATCACCGACGTGAATCTAGAGTAATCATCTACTATAACAAATATATAAGAACTTCCTCCTAAACTTCTAATGTGGATTTATTAACATATGTCCACATGCAATAATTCCAAGCACCTTAGGCTAGACACACTCTTCAAATGTTTGAAAGAAGCACATACTTGTCTACCTCTAATGCATGCACTATACGTATTTGTAGGGGGTAATCCTCTTCCCATGCTTGACTAATTTATGAAGGGTATGCATGCTAGTACTAATCTATAATGCCAAAGCCATGCATCATCAAGGGATGTTTTCAGACAAGAAAGATGCATAGAAGAGACATGATCAAGGTTTATAACATAAACATTGTCTAATCAAAAACCATGTAGAACAATGTCACTGGATCAGGCATTTTCAAGAGCAAATTGGAATTCACTAAACCACACTCAGTTGCCCTTATCATAAAGTTGTGAAATACTCAACAAGTTGTATTTCCGGCCATCAAACATATAGACATTGTCAATGGAATTTATCCTCACCAATCTTCCAAATGCTAAGGATGTTACCTCGACCATTGTCTCCAAAGATCACTTTGTCTGATTTTTGTTTTAAAATTCATTAAATATTGAGACATCTGTAGTCATATGTCTTAAACACCCACTGTCTACGTACCAGAGATTACACTTTGCTTTTAAAGACACTTGTAAAAATAAAATTCAAACCTTCCTATATTCTTTGGTAGCAGGGTTTAATTGAAGGTGACTAATATTTAGCATCGAGGACATTGACCCTTCACGAACCCATGCTTGTATAATTCTTCGTTTAGAGGCGTCTTTGCTATTAAATATAGTGCTTGTAACCTTTACTAGAACTAGAATGACTTGGATACCTATTACCAAAGTAATTATGGTTCCTTGATAAACAGTGCGACATTGGTAATTGTTCCCTATATTACTGTTTGTGGAACTAGATCCATTTTTGGGTTCTTTATGTGATGTCTTTTTAATAAAGAAGTGCTTGTATGATCTTTTCTTATCATTTGAGTTAAATATAAGGCCTTCCTTATTAAAGGACATACATTGGATCCAAGTAATTTATCCAAATTCTCTTCAACCTTAGTAAGTTTCAAGAGGGACTTGTAAGAATCATCACACTTGTTTTGCAAAATGGCTTTCGCATCTTGAAGATCAATGATTTTGGTGTGTAGATTCTCATAAGACCTCTATAATTCTCATTTTCCTTTTCAGGAATTTGTTTTCCTTTCTAAGGGCCTTGATTTTGATATATGATCTTCCTCATATTTAACACACTTTAATAGGCCTTGAGCTAGATATTCTTTTGTGAAAGTAAGGAGATATTCCAATGTTGCCTCTTTAGATTCTTAACTTTCTCCCGTGTTCTCTCTAACCATGAGACAGAGATTAGCTATTTCTTCATATTCACTTTCACTTTCAGAACTATCATTCTCATTCCATGTTATAACCATAGCTCTTTTGCCTGTTTTCTCAAACTAGAATCTGGTTCTCTCATTTTCTTTTTTTGATGTTTAGACAATCCTTATTCATATGACGTAGAAGTCCACAGCCATAACAAGTGTCTTGGTTAGTGTCAAGTTCTAAGGTAAATTTATCTTTGGAGTTTCATTTATTCCTCTTTGAGCTTGATCCCTTCCAAATTCCTTTGAATTCTGGATGCTATTGACACATTTTTTTTGAATTCTTTGGCTATCGTAGCCAATGATTCATCTTCATCATTTTCAGACTCCTCAGGTTGCATCTCAATATCATTGGACTTTAGTGCATATCCTTGTTGTGGTGTCTGCTCTTTAGTTTCTTCCTACAAGTGAATTTCATGGGTTAGAAATATTCCAAAAACGTCATATAACTTGAGGGTTTTCAGATCTTATCCTTCTTCAATGGTCATGACTTTGGGTCCCCACTTACTTCTTAGAAGACATCGCGACACTTTTCTCACCATCTCCTCATTAGTATATGTTTTTTCCATGGACTTGAGGTTGTTGATTATCTTTGTAAAGCACGTATATATGTCCTTGATGGATTCTCTAGGTAGCATCTTGAAGAGCTCATACTGATGGACGTAGAAACTGATTTTGGATTGTTAAACTTGATTATTGCCTTCATAAGTAGTCTCCAATGTGTCCCAAACTTCTTCGGTTGTATCATAAGTAGACACATTGTTAAATTCATCAGAATCCAAACCGCAGAATAAAATGTTCAAGGTTCTATAATTTTTGGCCACTATCTCAGTCCCTTCATGAGTGAATGTTAAATTTAGGCTTTTAAATATTCTTTTTGCCCTTTTTCACAAAAGGCACAAAGTTGCCCTTAGACATAACATCCCAAAGTTCATAGTCATGGTCCTTGATAAAGATCTACATAAGTTTTTTCCAATGAGCAAAGTGACAACCACAAAACAAAGGATGTCTAGTAAAAGAGCATTCTTGATTAATTTTCAGCATTTCAAAAGGAGGTCATGATCTTTTCCACAAGGTGATTAAGTCAATATGAGTTAACCCTCTTTTATACCAATTAAAGGTTTCAAAAGTCAGTGACCTTGCCATTGACATTGAGGAGTCTTCACGAAGGAATTTCCTCAATCCTAAGTCAAGATGTGTAGCAATAAAGGAGGATTTAGGTAAGAAAAATAGGTGTAAATATGGGTTCAATAAAGCACTTAATATATCAACCTAATGAAAGTGCTAAGAGCATTGGATAATCTGAAGGGCATAACCAACCACTCATACAAGCCCCTCTTGGTCTTGAAGGTTGTTTTCCATCCATCTCTGTTCTTCATCCTTATTTGGTGCTATCTACTTCTACAAGCACTATATAGTTCATCTAGCATGTTTTTAATTCAAGGGATGAGGTATTCATATTTTTAATGATGTTGTTGTAATGACCTACTATCTACACACATACTTATGGTGTTATCCTTTTTTGGAACTAAAAGGGATGGGATTAAACAAGGTTTAAGACTCTCCCCTACATAGCTTAGTCTATAAGTTCTTGCACTTGCCTTTGCAACTCTTTTATTTTGGTTGGGTTACATCTATATGTAGGTTTGTTTGGTTGGGGATGTGGTTTATTTGGTGTTTAAGGGGTAAATCATTTGGGAAGATATTGGCCTTGTTTGGTAAATAATTGTCAGCTATTAGCTGTTAGCTACTAGATGTATGTACTAGTTGTTTGAGTTAGCTATTTGAAATAGCTATTTGTTAAAAAATTATTTGGTGTAATCAGTTGTTTCTGATAAAGTTATGGGAGAACAAATAACTCTCTTAAAAGATCTTCCAAAAAGCTCATTGAATTAGCTTTTCAAATTAACTTTTTAGACCCAAAAAACTCTTCTAAAAATCTTTCTCGCCAAATACCCAAATTAGCTTTTTGACTTAATCAAACAACCATCTTGGTCCCAAAAACTCTTTTTGGCCAAAAATCTCTTAAAAAGTTGTTTGCCAAACACCCCCATTACTATGTTTCTTTAAAAGTGGGGTTAGCAAAGGTTGAGCAAGGGTCTCTCTCTCATTCATGTCTTGCTCAACCGAGAGAAAGGCATACATAGTTTCACCTTGACTGAAGGCACACTTAACCCATGTTTAACTCAGGTAGATGATTGATTCACTTGTGTTTCTAGTCCCAGGACTATTTTTGTGGACTATGGAAGGAGGTAGAGTAATGAGGATAAATCCTTAATTCCTAAGATCAAATCAACACTTAAAAGAAAACCAAAAATAATGGATGTTCTTCCTTGGATTCAATCTCTAATAGTCAAGGTGATTCAATCTCGCATTATGAAGGAAAGACTCTACATTACCATTCTAAATTAGAGATAAAAATGAAGAGATCTTTTAGAGGGAAATTAGCCT
Organism: Carnegiea gigantea; assembly: GCA_029747015.1. Classification (NCBI taxonomy): domain Eukaryota; kingdom Viridiplantae; phylum Streptophyta; class Magnoliopsida; order Caryophyllales; family Cactaceae; genus Carnegiea; species Carnegiea gigantea. The sequence goes on along the minus strand of JAKOGI010000405.1, from coordinate 125,067 downwards.
TTTGCCTTTCATTTCAACATCAACTTAAGTTTGAGAATTCATTATGGGAAATGGATTTGTAAATACCTAAAACAAGGGGAATAATTTGATACATTATTAGGCTAGTGGAAAAATGAGGGTCATATAAAATATCTTAAAAATAAATCAAAACCCCAAGCATAATAACAAATGCCGTGAGCTGTAATTTCTAGGATTTCTTCCTGGTTTTCTAGGAAGGCTCTAGAGACTTATACTCCACCAATAGAGATACTACCACTACTCTTCCTTGTTGTAGAAATGTCAAGGTTTACCACTACATCCTCATCAAATTGAGCTAGAGCACATATTAATATCCAAGATTTTATGCACACTCCTTATTGTTTGAATCATATCTCTCTCAAAAGGGAATCAAATGCTAATTTTTAGCACATGAAGCAAAAATAGACATCTTAGAAATCAACAAAAGTTGGACGTTTATCAATTGGACATCATTAGGTAGGAACCAAACTTTTATCTCAAATTCAGCAAATTCATCGGTGAAAATTTGCGCTGTACGAGTTGTGGTGTTCACCATTTTATAGGAAGAAAATGCAAAGTACTAGTGAAATTTATTCTCAAATTCCTAAAGCGGGCTTCCTAATGAAGCATGGAATACCCGTAATGGACTTCATTTGGAGATGAAAAGCCAAGTGGAAGTCAGGAGAAGTGCTGGAGCAGTGGTATTCTTGACATAAAGAGTTAGGTTAGGAATTTGATGAGGGTGATAGAGCAGCAAAAACTTGGCTCAGAAATTAGTATTTATCAACCTCCTAATCTCCCCCTCTTGGGAAGGATTTACCCTCAAATCCTCATAGTCATCTTACACATAGGAGGTAAGGTGACCTGCATTAAGCTTAACACTCATATTCATGTCACCCGATAGGTCCAACTTATAAGGACTATCTCCAATTTGTTAAGCACCTTATAGGGATCATCTCCATAAGCCATGAGTTTATTTTGTCTCCTTGAAGAGAATCTCTCTTCCCTTAGGTGCAACTGTACCAAGTCACCTGGATTGAAAACTAAGGGCTTCTTATGCTTGTTTGCTCTAGGCCTGTAAGAGGCATTGACCATCTCTATTTGAGCCCTCATTTGCTCATGAAACTTTTTCATTTATTTAGCTCTCTCTTAGGCCTCAAAGCTGGTGCTATACTCAACTAGAGGAGGGAGAAAGTCCATAGGAGTGAGAGGGTTAACTCCATAATAAGCTTCAAAATGAATGTGATGTATCAAAAGTAGGAGCATGATAGTTAGCAAATTCAACATGTGGAAGCTTTAGATCTCATTCCTTAAGGTTCTTGCTCACCAAGCCTCTAAGTAAGGTGGATAAGATCTAATTGGTAACCTCCATTTACCTATCAATTTGAGGGTGGTAAGTAGTGCTAAACAAGAGCTCCGTTCCTAACAATTTCCTCAAGAACATCTAAAAACACGATTGGAATTTAATGTGCCAATCAAAGACAATACTTCTTGGTACAACAAAGATGAACAATGTGAAAAGCATCATCGCTCTTGTGGTATGGAATAAAGTGAGCTATCTTAGAGAACTGGTCAACCATAACTGTAATTGAATCATACCCCTTTTTGGGCTCTTGGCAAACCCAAAATAAGGTCCATACCCATGTCTTCCCAATGGTCATTTAGTATTGGTAGAAGAGTGTATAACCCTTGGTGAAAAGTGCTCTTGGCTCTTTGATACGTAGCACACTTTGAGGCAACATTATGGACATCATTTACCATTCTAAGCTAATGAACATAGCCTTTTAAGATGTCAATTGATTTGTTGATGCTGAAATGACCTCCCAAAGCACCACCATAAGCTTCTCTCACAAGTAACTACCTTGGAGAGCCTCTAGGAGTACATTGCTTATTGTGCTTAAAGAGAAACTCATTCTGCAAGATATAAGAATCAACAGTCCTTGGGGCTTATAATCACTTGTTAAAAAACCTCATCTTCCTTGTAGAGTTCTTGAATGGTGTAACATCCAAGATTTTAGTCTCAAGAATAAAGAGAAGGGTATACATCCTTGAGAGAGCATTGACCACCATATTTTCTTAGCCATCTTTATGCTTGCAAGTGAAGGAAAACATTTAGCAAAATTCCACTCCCTTGGCATGCCTTGAATTTGGCTTAGCTTGTCCATTGATGAAAGACAAGGCTTTATAATCCGAATGTATCACAAAGAGCCTAGGCTTAAGGTCATTGATTGCAATAAGTGAAAGCCCAAATGATAGCATAAAACTCATGTCATAAATGAAATAGTTGAGTTTGGCATCACTCAACTTCCCATCAAAATAGTTCAAGGGCCACTTGGCTTGGACAAGGACTGCCCCGATGGCAACTCCATTAGCATCACATTTAACTTCAGAAAGGAGCTAAAAATTAAGAAGAGCTAAGATAGGAGCTGAAGATGACTTGTCTGTAGTAGCCTCCAAGGCCCTTTGGACAACCTTTGTCTACACAAAACTTCCCTTCTTCATGCACTCGGTTAAGGGAGTCATAATGGAGCTAAACTCTTTGATGAACTAATGGTAGAATGATGTCAATCCATAAAAGATTCTAACCTCTATGATAGAAGTAGGCATAGGCCCACTTTTAATGGGTTCAACCTTGGACTTATTTACTTACGTGCCTTCTCCGAAGAAATATAACCAAGAAAAATAACTTGGGGTGAGAAAAGTCATATTTCTTAAGTTTGGCATACTATTTTGTTATCTCAAGACATGAAAGACTTGGGAAACATGCTCAGCATGAGATACTTTATCACTACTATGTGCCAAGATATCACCAAAATACACCACAACAAATTTCCTAATAAAAGGCCTTAAAACTCATTCATAAGTCTTATAAAAGTACCAGGAGCATTAGATAAACCAAAAGGCATAACAAGCAACTCATGTAGTCCTTGCTTGGTCCTAAAAGCAGCTTTTCATTCATCTTCTCCTCTTATTCGAATTTGATGGTACCTACTTCTGAGTTCAATTTTGGATAAGACCTTAAAGCCATGCAATTCATCAAACATGTGATCAAATCGAGGAATAGGGAACCTACACTTGATGGTAATGTTTTTTATAGCCCTAAAGTCAACATATGTACATCAAGTCCCATCTTTCTTAGGTACCAAAAGGGCAGGAACCAATCAAGGACTGAAGTTCCCCCTAGTATACACACGGTTAAGTAACTCTTGGACATGCCCTTGTAATTATTTTAACTTGCTAGGATTGCACCTATAGGTTGGCTTGTTAAGCAAAAGAGCACCTAGTACAAGATCAAGGTTGTGCTTGATCCTTCTCAAGGGAGGGATCCCCAGGGGTAAATGTTTGGGGGATATGTCCTCAACCTCTATGAAGAGTGATTGAGCTAAAGGACACATGGGTATCACTTCCTCACTTATGTTTAATTCTACTACAAGGCAAATGAAGGCTTGTTCTTACTCATGCCTCTCTATACCTGTGTTTCACTCATGCAGAGGATTTTCCCACTTTCCTTCCCCAATTAAATTTATGTTGAAGCTTAGGTAGGGGCAATGCGATCAGAGCAAGACTATGACCCTTATGCTTAAATGCATATGTATTTGCATGCCTATCATGAATTAGATAATCATACAACTAAGGTCTACCGAGCATATCCATGAGGAGAACATCACATAGCACTTCACCATAATATAAACTAACCAAAAATAAAATAAGAGCCTGTTTAAGAATAGTTACCTCACTCCTTTGCTCGAGCCTTTAAAGAGTGTAAGAAGCTGGATGTGCCTTGGTAGGCAATTGAAGCTTGTCAATGAATGTTATTGAAGTCATATTGGTGTAAATTGCTCCATCAATTGTTAGCTCACACACATTGCCTTCAATTGTACACTGAGTATGGAAGATTTGTTCCCTTTAGCTAGGTTCAAGATGAATCTCTTTAACATGAAGAGCTCTTCGAATTACCAATAATTCACCAACATCTAGAGTAACCAAGGTATGATTTCCGATCTCAAACTCCTCATCACTAGTCTCTTCTTTAAGAGGTTAGATCTATTTGATCTCTCTAATGGTGGGAGTCTTTCTATTCGGTTAATCAAATTGGAAGTAACCACAGCCATGACACTTGAAGCATTTCTTCCCTTTTAACCTCTTTGGGGGTTCACTAGCAATTCTCTTACCCTTATCTAGGGCTTTGATAGGAGTTGGAGTAGCTTTAGTCATGGGTTGAGGAGAAAACCCCTTTGTCGAGATATGGACTAATTTATAGGGAGGTTGACAAAGGTTTTTACCCTTGAGTTGTTTCTCAATTTATAAATATATCAAATAAGAGATAAGGTTGCAAATCTATTTTGTTAATAATGTTGGGGGATAGACCCTTGATGAGTGTACCAATTGTATGCTTAGGCTTTTGATTCAATTCAAGCCATATTTGGATTTGCTTAAACTTCCTAATATAATCTTCCACCTTGAGATTCTCTTAGCTAAGGGGGGTGATTTTGAGGTAGAGGTCTTGCTTGTAGGAGGATGGTCAGAACTCTTGTCCATGTGCTCCTTGTGTTTGGACCATGTTTTGATCCTATACTTAGCCTCTTTTTCTCTACTCCTCTCTAAGTTCTCATACCATAAGGATGCATACCCTTTTCATCTTTTGGATAGCCAACTTGAATGACTTTTTATCATTATACTCGTTAAGTTCAAAGATCTTTTCTATAAATTGAACCCAATCTACGTGGCTTTTTGGATTGAGGTTTCATTCAAACTTCGATGCCTCAATCTTGAGGTCTCTAAGGTTATCCCTTGGGTGCCGTATCCTTCTAACTTCTCTATCCTCATCGTAGTAATCTTTGTGAGAGGATGAATAGGCAATGTTAACCTGGTTAACATCAAGCTCCCAATTATGTTGGCTTCGTCGCTCGGCGAGAATGGATCCTCTTACTTCCTCAAGCTCTCTTATGATCCTTCTCACTTGCTCTTGATGTTCAAGAATGGCGTTATCTCTCCTTTTATGTTGGCTTACTCAAAGAGGAATTTCCCTGTAATGAAAAGGACCCCTATCATTGGCCATATTTGTGTAAAGAACAGGATTAGAATGAGGACTGGGGACCACAGATTATGGGAGTGGCCATGAAGGGTTCGTGATTAGCTCTAGAAGAGGAGGGGTCATAGAGAGAAGCTGCCACGGACTATCGTAGGCTCTATCCGAGCAATTTTTTCCGTCTTTTGTGAATGAATTTTTTGTAGAGTTTAGATTTGTGTTTGAATTTGAGATCGTGTTTAGGCTATTTTGGGGTTTTTTGTGAATTAATAAGAGTTGATTAAGGTGGGTAGATGCAAGTAACTTGGTGAATTCAAAGTGTGGATTTTTGGGGGTGGATTTGGGACAAAGGATAAGGGTTTTGAGTGAGTTAATAGAGATAAAGATTTTTTATTCAACAATCAAACCAAAAGAGGAGCTCTATCTCTGATACCAAATTAATGAATGTAAATCCTCAACTCCTAAGACCATCAATACTCAAGAGAAGCTGAACAACAATGGATGCTTCTCCTTGGATTCAATTTTTAATAATCAAGGTGATTGTGATATTAGAGTGCAAAATTGCAATCCTTAAGAGGTAAACACTTCCTATCGAATCTCCTTTCTAAAGGATTAGAGTCATCAAAAAGAAATTATAAAGGAAAGACTTTAAATCACAACTCCAAATTGGAGATAAAGATGGATGGATTTTTGGAGAGAAGTTGGTTTTTTGGATTTCATTTCATCATTAACTCAAGTCTAAGTGTACATTAAGGGAAGTGGGTGTATAAATACTCAAAATGAATGGATAGTTGGTACATTGATGAGGTTAATGGACCAATGAGAGTGCTTTAAAATATCTTAAGAAATAGATTAAAAGTTCACAGACAATGATAAATGCCATGAGCTGTATTTTCAGGATTTATTCCCTATATTCTAGGAAGATTCTAGAGAGTTATACTTCACCAATATGGGTGTTACCACTTGAAGCACTTTCCTTGGTAGATGTAGATTCATTCAATAATGGGAAATGACAAGGGTTATTGGTGCATTCTCCATAAATTGAGCCAACACCTATATTGCTCCAAAACTAAATTTTGTGCATACTCCTCATAATGTTTACCCTTCCTCTCTTAAATGGAAATCCAAATCTAATTTTTGAACATATGAGGATAAAGTAGATATCATAGGGAATTAAGTAAACTTGTACTTGTATCAATTGGGCACCATTAGGTAGGAATCAAACTTTTCTCAAATTTAGTAAATTTACCAGGTAAAACCTACAATGTGGTCAATTTACTATTTCAAGGAAAGAGAATGCAAAATACTACTAAAATTTATTCCATATTCCTATAGAATACTCTTTAGGCTTCCTAATGAAGCATGAAATGCCCCTAATTGACTGTGTTTAATGAGGGTGAAGGAGTAGTCAAAAGTTAGCCTAGGTCTATTATGCATCATAGCGGTGTCAAGGCCACAATACTACTACAACAACAATAACAACTTCCATGATAGATCTCACTTTCATGAGGTTTAGGTAGATCCACATGTAGACAATTTTACCTCTTTAAGCATCTATGCCCTCAGCGAGGTAAATTTCACGAGACCCACATTTTTTTTAATTAAAAAAAAAAAGCTATCCATGAGTAACCCATTGAGGAATAGGGGTTACATAACCCATAGAGGCATTCCCATCATGTTATTATGGTCTCCTTAAGAGAAGGTGTCAACCATCTATGGGTAAAATGTCACAAAGCACATTATCTTTATAGGTCTTGCTAATTGAAAAAGCAAGAAGAGCTTCTTTAGTGACCTTTACCTCATTACCTTTTTTTACCCATAAGAGAGACCATGGATGAAGCTAAGGAGAGCTAAATAGACCAAGCTTATCCATAAGTGTTTAGGATTTAATATTTATAGAATTTCCTCCATCCACAATCAAGTTGCAAACTTTGCCCCTAGTACCATGATTTCTTTGAAATATTTCCTCTTTGGCATTCCATTTCTAGCTTCTCATTAGAATGAAGTACTCTTTTGATCATGAGGGCCTCCCCTTGGTCAAGACACAGATAAGCAACCTTTTTTTTAAGGGCATCCTCTTCTTTTTCACCTACAGCCTCCATGTCTTAGTTGATGATAAGTGCTCATAAAGCATATTATTTAGGGTCATTTCGATGCATTTTTAGGAGCTTCATGACTTTTCTGCTTAGTTTATACCCCAAAATCCCATTTTACATTTGGGTATCTTTGATGATTTTTATAGGTTTTGGGACCTTAGGGATCAAGCAGTAACCCTTAAAAGTCAAATATACGACTCAACACGATCCCCTCCAATCACTATGCCTATGGAGGAAAAAGAAGAATAAGAGAACACCGAGACAAAGGCCCCCACGGACCATCCATGGTGGTTGCTACGGTCCATGGCAGGCTTGAAACTGCAGCACCTCCTCGTTTTCCTCGCCTTGTGTGGCTGGGAATTGACGGTGGTTGTTATATGAAGACATGCTTGACTGCTTGAAAAAAAGAAAAAAAACCCCAACTTATCTATTCTAGAAATCTCTTAAAGTTTTGTAATTTTTATCATTTTTGGGAGCAAAAAGAAGATTGGAAGAAAGATTGTTTGCATTTGGAGTCTTGAAGATTGAAGAAGTTGTCAAGAAACTCCATTGTTGCTACGCTATTCTCTTCCTTGTTCTTTAAACTTAGTAGATTAGTTTTGTTTGACTATTTTGCTTGATTGAACTATTTTGTTTGTTTTAATCATCATGAGTGAGTAGTTTCTTTAGTCTTGGAATTTGATATCCAAACTATGAACTTGGATCCTTAATCTTCATCAATAATATGCTTATTCTATTTAGAATGTTTCAATCTATCTTGTGTTATGACTGTTATGAGTAGTTTTGGCCAAATTAACTTGTAAAATATCAAATATTTAGATGAAGTACTGGAAAGGAGGAATCCGCTATTAGACCGGAAAGTATAGACTTAACATAGTTACTTTTGAGAGAAAGTTGCAAGTTAAGAGGAAATTTGACAACTTAGACTGTTAATTTTAGACTAAATCTAGAACCCCTTTGAAAGAATGGTAGTATGTGTAGTCTAAATATTTCAATTCATTTTGAAAGAAAGGATTGAAAATTGTATGTTTGTCATCCTTTGATTCATCCAAATTAGAGTAAGCATACACATTATTTATTGAATCTAGTTCATAGTTGGAGAAACAAATCCCAAGGCGTTTTTAATGTATATATTCTCAAGTCAGTAATTGGGAATTTATCTAGTGATAGATTAAATTATTTAGAAAGTTTCTCAAACTGACTTATACTAGCTTAGCATTTTTAAAAGAATAAACTTAGTACATTGCATTAGTCTCTGCGTGATCGATATTTTAACTAGACTACAACACCCACACGCTTGCGGGCTTGTCAAGTTTTGGCATCATTACTGGGGACCAAATTTGCCAAATATGAGAATTGACTAAGCACTTTTTTTCCTTTGTCTTTGTTATTTTTGATTTGTGTTGGTAGTATTTGTGGTGGATTTTGTAGGTCTTCTACCCTTTTACGCGAAGTCCCTTTCCTTTTGAATTTGATCTAGAGATAGAAAGGACCTTTCGTTGGAGGCGAAAGAAGCTTCGGTTAGAGGACCAAAGGCTCAAGTCCCATCAAGCATCTCCAAGTACAGCAGGAGGTGGAGAAGACCAATGAAGGATACTTCAGGACTTCATAACCAACTGGGTGTCCATGGCATCACATCCAGCATTGCTAGGCCAATCGTGGACGCTAATAATTTTAAGCTAAAACCCGCTCTTATATCTATGGTGCAGTAATCTCAGTTTAGAGGCACTCTAATGGAGGATCCAAATCTATACCTCTTGGTCTTTTTAAAGGTGTGTGATACTTTGAAGCTCAACGAAGTTTTAAGCAACGTCATCGGTTATTTCCCTTCTCATTAAGGGATAAGGCACAGGCGTGGCTTCACTTATTGCCTCCGAGGTCGATTACTACATGGGATAAGCTCACTAAGGCCTTTCTTGCAAAATTTTTTCCCCCTAGCAAGAAGGCGAGTCTAAGAAATCAATTCACCACGTTTGCTCAAAAGGAAAATGAGTCACTCTATAAATCTTGGGAGCGATTTAAAGACTTACTACGGTTACACCCACATCATGGATTCCAACAAGGATGATTGTGCAAACTTTCTACAATGAGGTCACTCAACCGATGAGATCTACTATAGGTGCAGCAGTAGGTGGCACATTGATGAACAAGATAAAAGATGAGGCTTACAACCTATTTGAGCAGCTGGCACTCAATAACTACCAATGGTCCGATGAAAGAAGCCAACCTAAGAGGGTTGGAGGTAACTTAGAACTTAATGTTATTACTTTTCTAAATGCTAAAGTAGATATTATGTCTAAAAGGTTGGAACGTTTGAATGTGAATTCTATTAGTTCAAGTGTCCCTTCCCTATCATATGAAATATGCAGTTTTGTTGACCATTTGCTACCAAGTTGGGAGTCTATTTGCCCAAGATGCTAGTGACCAAGTCAGCGAATGACCCATTTTCCAACACATACAATCCAGGTTGGAGAAATTACCAAAATTTCTCCTATAGGTCTAACGCCCCCTTATGCCTCAATCAAATGCTAGACCACCCCCTGGGTTTCAGAGGCCTCCCTATTCCTAACAAGCACCTCAAAAGTCTAACTTATAGACCATGATGGAGAGCATTCTTTTAGTGCAACAAAAATAAGATGAGTATATAAAGCAATTAGCCTCTAAGGTTGATGTGCTTAGTACTCATAATAAGATATTGGATGCTCAAATTACCCAATACATTGCCTCTTCATCCACACCCTCAGTTAGACTTCCTAGTAAGCCAGAGCCTAATCCTCGTGAGCAGTGTAACTATGTTGTCTTGAGAGGGGGATTAGAGGGTTCTGAGAGTGTGACGTTTGAGAAGGGTGGAGAGGTGAACAAAGCTGTGAGTAAAGAACAAAATGATGAGCTTGAGACTATAACTTTTGGAGAGGAAGTAGTCTAGAGGTTCTCAAAGAGTTTCCCCCTAAGCTTAAAGGTCCAGATAGCTTTTCTATTCCATGCATGATTGGAAATGTGAGTATTGCTAGGGTGTTATGTGATCTTAATTCAAGTATTAGTTTGATGCCCTATTCTATTTTCCAGAAGCTTGACTTAGGGCAGTTGCAACCAACCCTAATTTTGCTTTAATTAGCGGATGGTTCCGTGAAGTACCCATTGGGTATTTTGGGGAATGTTCTCATAAAAGTATGTGATTTTTGTGTGCCTAATGACTTTATCATCCTAGATATGGCCGAAGACATGCCAGATTATTCTAGGGACCCCTTCTTGGCCACTTTCAATTGCAAGATAGATGTGAAAGGAGGTTAACATTTGACGTAGGGAAGTATCATGCTGAGTTTACTTTGTCTGCAGACAGAAATTCCTCCCCCTCTTTATTTGCTTACGACGAAGTGCTAGTTTCTCATGAGATTGAGACGTATGATGTTTTGCGTCATACTAACCCTCCCATATTTGATTGTGTTGATACTAAGTGCCCTGACCATGACTATGCTAAGGTAGAATTTCTTGCACCTATGCCACCTGGCATAACCAAGGATGAGCCCTATGCTATTAATGCAGGTTGCATAAGTAATTATTACAGGTTTGCTCGAGTGCTGATGACTTTGCCTCCTATGGATGGTACTGAGTATGATTTTGAATTAGAACTTGAGTTTGGTAGTGACCCGTCTGATGGAGCCCAGTATAAGATTATTTTATATGCAGATCATGCTATTTGGCGCTACTTGATAATGAAGAAGGACCTCCATCCCGATTTCTTGAGATGGTCTCGTCTATTGCAAGAATTCAATTCATGAATCGTGATAAGAGGACGTCAGGATTTGTGAGGGAACCAATTGAGAAGCCCTCTACCCACATCGTTTCCAACCCTGAGCCAGCATAGAAGTGAAGGTTAAGCTCTTGACCTTAAAAGAATGCTTCTTGGGAGGCAACCCAAGTACCCATCAATAGTTTTTCATTTTATTTGATTTTATTAAGTGCATTCCTTATTTTAAGAAAAAAAGAGAGAAAAGAAAGAAAGAAAAGAAAAATAAACAACAGGAAAAAAAAAATAGACGGAAGAAAAAAAACAAAGCAAAAAGAATTTCTAATAAGAGAGTTTTAGAGACTCCAAACAAAAGTCACCACGGACCTCTAGTGGTGTCTAACTCGGTCCGTGGCGCCTTGGCCCAGAAATCAAAAAAATTTATAGAAATAGAACCGGCCACCGAGGGTCTGTGGTATGCACCACGGTCTATGGCAGACCTGTTTCTCCATGGTCAAGGGTTTTTTACGCCCTTCGACCCAAAATTTTCCCCATTCTTCTTCAACCTCGTCTCTTTCTCTTTCTAAACTTTCTCCTTCTCTCTGTACAACCTCCATTAACACCCACCTTTCTACCTTCAATTTTTCACCATTTTCACTCAAATTTCTTCCATTTCTTCTTGTTTTCTTCACCTTACCGCTAATTCTCCTTAAGTTTTCCCTTTTCTTCTCTACTTTTTCTCACATTCTTCCCATCTTCAATCCCAAATCTGCAACACCTCAACTACACCTTCTAACCTTCCAAATTTTCATATTTTCTTCCATAATTCTTCCTCATTACCATTTAGCTGCATAAATTTTTCATTTTTTACACTTTCATCCATTTTCTTCATAGTTAGGATTTTCAAGCATCCACACTCATCCACAGTCCATATCCATGGCACTCAAGAAGATAACAAGGACTACTCCAAGAGCGGGACGTCGAGTCAAGCTCCCCAATGGGTTTTCCAAACCTCAACTAATGCGCGAAACTGAGGTAACATTCCTAACCTGCTTGGTTTAACTAATCCTGAACATGTTACTAGATATAATTCTTTAAGTAGCAAACTTATTGTAGCTACTCAATACTTTGATGAGGATTTGTGAACTAGATTGGGATTGGTAGATGATATTCGTTTGTTGTTTGCTCGTGGGGTATGGGCCAATTTATTGAGACTCGGGACCATATATATCGTGAACTTACTTTGAAATTTTTGAGTGCTTTGCATGTTGAAGTTACGAGTGGCCCTAGATGTCAAGAGGATTATATCTCATTTGCTTAGATGGGGAGTTTTATAAGCTAGTTTGAGTGCTTTTAATAGCATATTCGGTTGTCCACCCAGTTTGGATTTAGACCGATGACATGTGCCTAGGGAGTTTAATCATAGTCCTTTTTGGTATACCTTAACTGCTAATTATCAATATGATGCTAGGCATTCCAAGGGCACCATTATTCACAACCCTTGTATTAGAGTAGCTGAACGTGTTCTTGCTTATGATTTGTTTATTCAGGAGGCTAGTTTGAATGTCTCTCGTCTGTCTAAGCTACATTTCTTGCATAGCATGCTGGACGGCACACTAATTGACCCTGGCTCATTTTTTCCAATCAATTGTTAAGTACAGCTACTAGTTCTGCAAAGAGGATAGTAATTGGACGCCTTATCATCCCTATAGCTAGGTCGATTGGTATTGTGCCTAACCCTAATGACTGAATGTTAGGTTCTCGAAGATTAGCCCTAGCTACCTTTGAACAAATGAAATTATGTACGATAGAGAAAGGTAGGATTTGTTGGATTTACCCTGGAAACAGGCTTATGCCTCTTCTAAATGTTGACCATACTACTATTTTAAAACCTGAACAATCTTTCATTTATGCCGGGTGATAAGGAGTTAGTTCATCCTACTCCTCCACCTCCTCCTCCTCCACAACCAGATTTAGGCACCTCAAGTTCCTCTAGCCTTCCTCTTCTCAGGATTACACTGATATCCATGCCACCCTTTGGTCTGAGCATGCCGCTTCTAATGATTTTGTTCAGAAGCGGCATGATGAGCTCTGTGGGATGATTGATTCCCAGAACTAATATTTCTAAGACTTTAGGGATTATTTAGGAACTTAGCATGATTGGCATATATCTCATCCACACCCTCCTTCTTCTCCCCCTCCTCCTTTCTAGTTTTTCTTCCTCCTTCCCAACGATTATCTTACATTGAGGGCAATGCTTTGTTTAAGCATAGCAGAGTTATGTGTTTCTTTTGTGAAAATGTATATGATGTGGATGTGTGCATAGTTTTTGCATTTTAGATCATACATTTAGGGATTAATTAGAGCATTCTTAGTTGGCATTTAGGTTTTTCTTTTTGGTTTTAGATTTCTTTTCTTAGTTTTAGTATCATATTGGCATTTTCAATTTTTAGTTACATTTTAGGTTTGGCATGCATAAAAAAAGAAAAAATAAAGAAAAAATGAAAAAGAAAAAATGGAAAATTTGAAAAGAAAAAAAAATCGAAAAAGAAGTCAAAATCCTCCGATGATGATGTCTTTACACTGAGTAGCTTTCTTTGGCTTGATTTGACCTTTTAGTTATACCCATTTGTCAATAAAATGTTTGATAATGAGTTTATGAATTGTGCTTCTTGATTTGACTTTCAAGTTGAATGTGAATTGATTGCTTAAATGACACTTTGCATCAATATTTGGCATATGAGATTCTATGAGCTCGTTGAGCTTTGGTAGTTTTCCTGTGAGATTTTGGGTTTGATTAGACTAACTTATCAATTCTAGTCTCATACTCCTTTTTATGTGTGACTCTTCCTAGATTTCAAATTTCTAGAACTTGCTTTGACTTTTGTTCGATATCACATTTAGCATGCGCATTTAGGTAATATGATTGAGGTATTCTTTAAATTTATTAGCAATATTGACCAAACAACCACCCTTGTTATGTATTATTTATCCCTTGTTACCCTTTTCAGCCTTGACAATGTTTATTAATGTGAACCTTTAATCTAGCCCTTGGCCAAATACATGTCTACCTTGTTTAGCCAAGAGTAAAGAGTATGATTTCTTGATTTGGGGTGGTTTGACGGTGATGATATGAGATGTGGTTTGTTTAGATCCATTTGGGTTGGTTATTCTAAGTTGGATTAAGAAGTGTTAAAAGAAACTTCAAGTTCTATGTCATGATCATTCTCTTAGATATGCAAAGAGGGAAAAAACAAAAGAGGAAAAAGAAACAAAAAAGAAAACAAATGGAAAATGTGCAATAAAAAGGATTCGACATAGATGTTTTTTGGAATGACTCAACAATTTCTCTCGTTCAGAACCAACCAAAGGGATGTGTTCATATCTTTCACATGTATTGGTTTGAATAGTTCGATTCATATATTTGGGAGTCAATGATCTTTCTTTTAATCTCTGGCTTTTAGCTCCACAAATCCTAAAACATTTGTTCCCTTCTAAGCCTTTACCCAATAGCCCCGTTACAACCCTATTAGAGTCCTCATGATTGCCTTGTATGTTTTGCGCTTTAGGGGTGGTGAATTTGAGAGTCTTGTCAAGCTTATAGTAGGTTTGAATCTTTAGAATGAGATTTGAGAGAACCCTATTATATTTTGAAACACATGAGTGTTCAGTGCTTCAATACCAGAGTGAGGTTCTATCGATTCCTCTTGATTAAACCATTCCATGTGTCAATATGAGTGTTAAGTTGAATTAAGTAATTGATTTAATATTTGATGAGATAGTCTCCAATTGTATTTTTGAAAGCTTCACTCTCTTATCTATTTTGCAATGTTTTCAATCACTTTTGGGCTAACTTATTAAGTCAATTTAGCTATTGTTATTGCTACTTATGTTTATCTGAGGAGGCTCTTTATCATAGTTTTGGTTTTATTAGTTGCTTGGGGATGAGCAACAGTTCAAGTATGGGAGAGTTTGACAAGTGCCTATAGAGCATATCATTTTACGGTCATTTCAATGTATTTTTAGGAGATTCATGAGTTTTATCCTTACTTTATACCCCAAGATCCCATTTTATGCTTGGGTATAGTGCTTTAATGACTTTTGAAGGTTTTGAGACCTTATTGATCAAGCATTGACCCTCAAAAGTCAAATATATGACTCGTCACGGATGCCCTCAATCACCATGCCTGTTGAGGAAAAGAAAAATAAGAGAACATCAAAACAGAGGCCCCCACGGACCATCCAAGGTGGTTGCTACGGTCCATGGCAGGCTTAAAACTACAACACCTCTTAGTTTTCCACGGCTTGTGTGGTTGAGAGTTTATGGTGGTTGCTATATGAAGGCACGCTCGGCTGCTTGGGGAGGGGAACACTAACATATCTACTCTAGAAATCTCTTAAAATTATGCAATTTTTGTCATTTTTGGGAGCAAAAAGAAGATTGGAACGAAGATTACTTGCATTTGGAGTCTTAAAGATTGAAGAAGTTATTAAGAAACTCCATTGTTGATAAGCTATTCTCTTCACTTGTTGTTCAAACTCAATACATTAGTTTTGTTTGACTGTTTTGCTCAATTGAACCATTTTGTCTGTTTAAATCATCATGAGTGAGTAGTTTCTTTAGTCTTGGGATTTGATAGCCAAACCATGAACTTAGATCCTTAATCTTCATCAGTAATATGCTTATTCTATTTAAAATATTTCAATTTATCTTGTGTTATTACTATTGTGAGTAGTTTTGGTCAAATTAACTTACAAAATATCAAATAGTTGGATAAAGTAATGGAAAGGAGGAATCCGCTGTTGGATTGGCAAGTATAGACTTAACATAGTCACTTTTGAGAGAAAGTTACATGTTGAGAGGAAATTTGATAACTTAAACTCTTAATTTTAGACTAAATCTAGAACCCCTTTGAAAGAATGGTAGTACATTTAGTCTAAATAGTTCAATCCATTTTGAAAGAAAGGATTGGAAATTATATATTTGTCATCCTTTGATTCATCCAAATGGGAGTAAGCATAAACATTATTCATCGGATAAACTCGTAGTTGGAGAAACAAATCCCAAGAAATTTTAATTTATAGAAACAAATTCATGGTTGGAGAACAAATCCCAAGACATTTTAATTTATAGAATTGTCAAGTCAGTAATTAGCACTTTATCTGGTGATAGATTAAATTATTTAGAAAGTTTCCCAAACTGACTTATACTTGCCCAGCATTTTTGAAACGATAAACTCAATAGATTGCGTTGTTCTCTGTGGGATCGATATTTTAACTAGACTACAACACCCGTGCACTTGTGAGTTTGTTAGAATCTCTTTAATCTCCTCGATGGTCATGAACATTTGTTTAGGCAGCTTGAAAATGTCTGAAACCATGACACCCTCAAACTAATTAGGTAGCTCCTTAAGAACGTTTTTACCTTTTCATTTCTCATGGGCTTGACCCTTGTCCCCATGAGAAGGTAAAACCTTCTAGCTTAATTGTAAAGCTAAATCCAGGGGAAAATTGAGGAGGAAATAAAGGCTTACTTTGAGGCATGAAGTGAGATTATTTAGCCTGTTATTGCTTTTCAAGCTTGGTGAACAACTTGCACAAGTCTTCAAAGGTCCAAAGCCACTTAAGAGGCTAAATTACTAAGGAACATTAGCTTGATTTGTTCGCATTTTCTTAAATTATACTCTTGATTTAGAGTTGTCCAAATACCATTATGTAATCTTCCACCCCTATGTCTCCTTGTCTCAAACTTTTGACCTTATGTTGATGGTTTGGCTTGTAACTTTTTAGCCACCTTCTTAAGTTTGCTTCAAGTCTTGATTTTAGACGTGCCATCCTTAGCACATTACCTCTTCAAATTTTGATACCAAAGAGAAGCATACCTCTTGAGTTTCAAAATAGCAACCATGAAGGCATTTTCATCATTATATTGCTTAATCTCGAAAATCCTTTCAATATACCCACACAAGGTATGTGTTTGGATTAAAACTCTCTTCAAATTTTGGTTGCTCAATCATGATGTTCTAGAAATCATCTCCAGGCCTTCTTCTTCTAATTCTTCTTCTATCTCCATAAGAATGATCACTCCCTTTATCATAGGAGTTGTATGAAGAGGTTAGCAGTCTTGCTTACTTTTAGGTAGATTTCGATTTATGTATTGGTTTTGGACACAACTCGGCCAATCCGTTGGTTCAAGGTCCTAAACCTAGTTTAGAGCTTAAGTATGGCATTTTGGAGTCTCTTCGCATGGGCTTACTCCTAGGTGAGTCCTCTAAGCATGCTAACTAGTTGAGGGGAGGGAGAAGGGCTCTTTTCCTCATGTGTTTTAAAAGATAGAAAAATAGAAGAAGTTCCAAAGGGGTTGTTTGCAGAGCTAAAAGGTTCTTTATGGTTGGATGGGTTTAGGATGAGGATTTTCTTATAGTTGAAAGAGTCAAGAAGTAGGAGAGGAAGTGAACAAAAAGTAAGAGATGAAATATAAATTAGATGTAATACCCGCATACTTTATATTCTATTAAGTTGTTCGTAATACCTTTTTGCGCTTTGGAAACCATATTTCATTAGCGATATAAGCTAAAATTATTTTCTAAGTATCTATGTGAGCGTTAATTTTATTAAAAAGGATGTTATTGTCACTGTTATTATTATTATTATTATTAATATTATTATTAGTTTTGAAAATTTTTCGATGATTTTTAATAAGCGTTACTAGTGATTATTAACGTGTACTAAATCGATTAGGAACCCGAATACGATTAGGTTGTCAACCTTAGATATAGTTCAATGTTTATTAAATTGAACCTGACTGTATTTGGGAATAAGTAATTGATGAAATGTTATATTATCGATTTAGGTTTAGAATTCAGGTTACGAATTAAACTAGCGGTATCGAATATGAATCAACTTGGGACAAAAAATAAAGTGAGGGAGGGGCATTTTGGTAAATTGTGCGATACCCCTCTCCTTCTTCCTTCTCACGCGTGAACCCCCCCGATGGTCTCTCTTTCTTCTCTGTTCTTCTCCCTCCTCCCGTTCTCCCCCATTCATGCACCAGACAAGCTTGAATTCGAGCAGATTTTTGCCTCACACAACCACAAATTCCACCCATTCGACCTCCCCTGTAAGTTGGCCACCCATTTGATCGAATTGGGCTGAAATTCGAACAAGCCAGCCACATTTCTGGCAGTTTTGGGTGCCAAATTGAAGCTCAAACACATACCCCAGGTATGGGCATGCACTTCAACTCTTAGTTGCTTCAATTTCCTATAAATTAGGGTGGAAATCACCTTCTAAAACACTCGATTCAACCTCAAATTAGAAAGTATTTTTGGGTGGGTTCTAGGGTTCAAATTTTTGGGAGTTTGGGCACGATTTGGGTCTAGTTCGAGCATAGGTGAGCAAGAGCCAAAAGATTTGGAGTTGTTCGAGCCTAAAGTCAAGTTGGTCAGCCCGTCGAATGAACACTTAGCTCGGATTCGAGATGAGGGTTCCTTTCCTTCTAAATTACTATTAATTTCAACAATTTTAACTAAATTAGTTTTCACATATTGATTTGAGGTTAGGAATCAGTTTGGGTGAACTTAGAATTGAAACCGAGGAAATTACGAACATGATGTTAATTGTGGGTTAATTGCATGTGCAACTGTTGTGGATTATTAATGGTTAGGTAGTTTGGAGATTCGCTAAATTATTAATAATTTGATTATCGCCTTAGCATTGTCGCTTCGTCAGTTTATTAGCCTTGAATCATGTTTTGAAGTTTAAAGATGCTAATCGGGCGAATTAATGCATTAGTAAAGCATGTTGGTTTCTGTTTCGAAGCTATCGCTAAATCAGTACAGCTGCATTTAATTTATATATTGGGCTATTGATGAGAATGCTATGCTTATATATGATGGTTTTGTGAATTATTAGTTTGTTTATGACAATATTAAACCGAATTAGAAGTTGGATGGCTCGAGGTGGAACTATTGAGTGGTTTGAGATTCTTGTGGTCGGTGCTGTATGAGAAGAAAATTAGGGTTGTGAATTGCCACAATCGTGTGGATTGCGAGGCTATGTGTGGCTTAATGGGCAGATTCTGCCGAGTTGTGATATGAAGTGTAGGAATGTGCTATGTGTGAATCATTTTCCCCCAATATGCAACGTGACGTTATGTGATTAATTCTTGAAACTTTAGACCTCTTTAAAAAGAAAAGGTCATTTAGAAAGTTTGTTTTACACATTTGAAAATGCTTTTAGGTTTGTCAATCGTCTATTCACTTGTTAGGACGTCTAAGGTGTAAAAAGGTCATAAATCATCGAACTATTCAATTAATAACTCGATTGAATAGTCGATAGGTTTAGGAAATTTAAAAGTGAACTAAAAGTGAATTTGAAAATGTTTAAAGCATTGGTTTGTTTATAAATTCTCCTTGTGTTTAAAAGAATTTAAACGACCTGGAAAAGAGCACCTTAAGGTGCTAATTATGAAGTTTAGCTAATTTATATACTAGTTGCTTGCTTAGGTCTCTATTGAGTTTCAAGCTACGAGCACGTAAAACGATTATGTTTTAAGAAACATTCACGTTGAAAGTTTACGAAGAAAATTTGTTTACCTTATAAATGAACCAAGTACCTTAAGTTTTCGAATAATAACAAGTTTGGAACGTTTTAAACCTTCAGTCTACTCTTACGCCCTCCTTTGAGTTTTAAAAGGGGTTGAAACGAGTTGTAAAATGACAACTGAGGATTTTATTACGAACCTAGTTTGAGTTAAACGCTAACTAAGTACTTTAAGTTCCAAATGGGTTTTGCTTTACGAATTAACAAATGTATTACGTTATTAAAAAACTTTTAAGTTAAAAACAAAATCATTTTACGATTTAGCAAACTAGTATGGACCCGTGCTATGCACGGATTATTTAAATTTAAAATATATTTTTTTATAAAATGAATTAAAAACATTTTAAAAAATGACAAAGACTCATACAGTTGTATTTGTGTAGAAATTAATTTTTTGTACTAATCAGATTGAGAATATTGATGAAATCAACGCATGCCACACTTTATACGGTGCCTAATTTTGAAAGATACCAAATGTATTTTTATCCCAAAAAAAATTCATGTAGATGTTGTATTAATTTTCATTAATGGATGAAACTTTATTTTTATATATTTTTAAAAAATTCTTTAAAGGGAGTTTTACATAGGAATTTAGATGCTTAGTATGTTTTAATTTATATTTTTAAGTACTAAAGTTTTACTTGACAATGAATAATATGTTTCTTTGCATTAAAGTCGGATTATAAACGCTAGAGGAATTGTCATATCGCAAAGTAGAAAAGAAATAGCAGTGCACAATACGTATGACATATTAATAAAAGATGCAATCAACCATTAATTATAAAGAAAATCAATCATCCAAAAATAGAAACCACAGTAGTGCAGAATAGTAATGAAAAATTGATAAAAGGTAATATTAAATATTAATTTGTAAAGTAAAATCATAAGAAATGGAACTAAAACTGAACAAATACAATAGTGCAATAATATTTTTCTTGGCTATATAAGGGGCAATCCTCTCCCATTAGAGCAATGGATGTAATAATATAACTCACAGCATGTATTCTCATCTGTGGAGAGCATGTATCCTTAACTCTAATTGTAAATCATAACATGTACCCTCACAGCATGTAATAGTCCAATAATATTTTTCTTAGCATTAACTTTTAAAAAATTTATCAACTCTAATTGTTACTCATTTACTGTTCATGTCTAAGTAAAATACTAATTACGCTTTAACATGACAACAATGAACTCCAAAGATGGAGAGGATAATTACCTCATTTCCCTAGGTCATGGTCGGTGCAGATAGATTTCGCCTTGAACTCTGATTGACCAAATAGAAAGGGTCAGTCCCAACTATCCCATGGACAATTTCGGTGTTATGCCTTTGATTTTCATTAGTCTATTCCTTCGACTGAATTAAGCCTCATTTGACCCTTCATTTGTTACTGCCTTCTCTAGTTATCTTGGCGGATACATTTCAATTAATCTGCTAAAACAAAGCCTATTCTTCTCTACCATTTTCTCTTTCCTTTAAGTTTTGAACTAAAACCTGCATGATATGGTGTGACTTCACGGTTTCAGAAATGATGCAAGTAGAGTTAGTGTTAGACTTTAAAAGAAGATGAAGATACGAAATTGTCTACTGAAGGATGCAGCTATTGCAATCTAAAAATGGAATCGTTTGTCAAGGAAAAAATGCAGAAGTGAAGAGATCAAATGAGCCCGGAAAAAAAAAATGGAGAAAACACCATTAGAAAATCTCATATAGAACTAAAAAATTAATAAGTAAGAAAAAAACCCAAATCATTAGATGTTCCAAGGATTATCATGCATGGAAACCTTAATTATGGATCGTCTATCAATGGAGACATCATCTTGGAATAGGAAACTTTATTTATCACTGATCATCGGCTAAAATGAACCCATTAAATTGAACTTTTCGGAAAAGTCTACTATAAAGAATTAACATTAGTTCCATTAAATTAAACCCAAAAAGACAAAAGAGTAATAAACCAAAATTACCAAACATAGGCACCACCCCCAACCACCAAAAAGGATGAAATGAACAGTTGAAGTTATGAGAGAGATTTCACGTAGAGAAGTAGAAGATATAAGTACATGTCATGGCACTGTCCCTGGGTTGGTCAACCAACAGTGCAGTACTGTAACCAATAAATAGAACAAAAATGACTGATGAAGCATCAAGAATTCAAGGTTATTCAGATGAACATCATTTCTAGAAAAATCCAAATGCTAACGATGCAGAAAATGTACTGATTGTAGAAAAGTCATAACCTTTTAACTAAAATAAAACATTACAAATGACGAACCCGCAATCTTTCTCTTCTGTCCTCCAACCACTCTACTTCACTAATCACGAAACCTCCCCCCTTCCCTGTTTGAGCAGAGCATATCAGTATCTACTACATGCACCACATCGGATATTAATTACAGTTCTAAATTTGCAATTTAAATAGCCTATGCAAGCAATCTTTTACCATATTCTACATATTTGAAAGAAACTAAAAGCAGCAATAATAATAACTCATATCTTTAGGAACCGAAACATCACCCGAGTGAACGACCAGGAGAAGTTATGAAGAGTCGAATATCCTTGGTATGACTCTGTGAATTTCAGTTGACAGCCTCAATGCCCCTAATTGTCCGTGCCGGCATTAGCGGTGCCGAAGCCTTCAAAACCGTTTGGCCCCAGCCCAATGTCATCAACCCTAAATCAAATTACCCTAACTCAAATGTGGACAAACTTCTCACCATTTGAAGAGATTGAAGGGAGCCCTGAGGACCAGCTAAGGAGGAAGAGCGAAGTATGGGGTTAGAATATGTGAAGATTGGATTTAAAAAGGGGATTAATTGAGGGATAATAGGGCAATTCCCGAAAGTAAAAAATCAATATTAACTCCAACAAAATTAAATTAAAAAATTAACAAACCCAATAATGCTTGATGAAACCCCATTGCTCTTGCTCTACGGCCTGCATCCATCACCCAAAAAAAAAAGCCAAAGATCACTACTTTGAGCCAAAAATTAAAATGTTAATGGCATTATAGATAGAATTGCCTGGGATATTAGTATTTCTTCATAGCATGGGCAACACAGAGATGGAGGGTCAGGGAAAGGAGTTGCTAAATGCTAAACCTAACTGTCTTCAAATACAGAAATGACATTTGAAATAATTTAGGCATAACTTTCTCTATTAAAAAAAAAAAAAACAGAGAGAGATCTAATTACCAAAAGTTCATCAAAAAATTCAAACTTTTTAACAATAATTTGAAAAAAATTTTAAAAGTAAATCTCACCTAACCATGATGTGAGAATTGCTCCAAGATTGTGAATGATCAAATTTTGCTTTTTTGCCTTTCATTGTCCTGCCCTAGGGATAATCTGATGGATTTTCTTCAATTTAAACATAAGGCTTCTTCTGGGTTAAGAATTTGGGATATGTGAGGAAATTCACTGGTTGGGTTGAAAGTAGCAAAGCAAATGAAGGCCTTTGCAAGTGAGAGAGAGAAGGTTGATTTCAACTTAGAGAGAAGGAAATTCATTGTTTGGGTTTAATGGAATTTGGAACTTGATTTCAAATGAGAGAGAGGAGTCGTGGGGTTGAATCGGTTGGTGTCAAGTGGGAGAGAGAAGGCGGATTTCAAGCGAGAGAGATAAGGAGTCAAGGAGATGTGGGTTTGATTTCACATGAGAGAGAGAAGGCCAATGAGAGAGAGAAGAAGACGTGGGTGAGTGGATGAGGAGAGAGATAGAGAGGTGTGAACATGTGATTGGATAACGACAAAAATAGAAAAAGATGTGTGAAGAAAGGGGGTGGTTACTGTTTTTTAAAATTAAAATTAAAATCAACATTTTACTCATTTTAGCGGGATTAAATGAGAGTCCTGGAATGGGCGGGAGTGCATAGAAATTCAGGATTTCTATTTCCTGAATTCTCAGCATTCCACCCATTCTAGCATTTGTAAGATAAAGATTTATTATGTTTACAAGAAGTATTTAAGTTAGAAATTAAGTCGTTTTACGATTTAGTAAACTTATTATGTTTATAAGAAGTTTATAAGTTAGAAACGAAATCTTTTTATGAACTAACAATTGTATTACGTTATTAAGAAGCTTTTAAGTTAAAACGAAGTCATTTTATGAACTAGCAATCGTTTGACATTTTTAAGAAGCTTTTAAGTTGAAAAGGAACTCGATTTACGTATTAATAAACTTATTACGTCTATAAGAAGCTTTAGGGTTATTTATAAAATTGATTTACGTGTTAGCAAACCTATTCCATTTATAAGAAGTTTCTAAGCCAAAAACGAATGAGCTATAAACATTTTGAAAGGTTACAGTCGTTTTGTTTAAAAGTAAGATTTCAGCAAAGTAAGCAACGGAAGAAGAGAAATGAAATACGATTGTAAAGACTAAGAAGTGCTAGGCAATTGGCCAGGGTTAAGAACTGGACTCAAGATATAAATTATCTTGGTGTGAGCTATTCCTGAAAACTGGACACAAAGATGGCGTGAGCTATTTCCACCTAAAGAAATGTTAGGAACTTGACTCAAGATATGAATTCTCTTGGTGTGAGCAGTTCCCCAGATAAATTATGATGTGTAACGCATAAGAAAACCTTGAGGAGGACTGAACTCAAGATATGATTATCTTCGTGTGAGCTGTTGCCCCACAAAGGATAATATTGAAGTTAGAGTTTACCTACTGAGACGCGTTTTGGCCAAAAGTTAAGTACGTATACCCCTGAGATAACGTAGATTACGAGTGACGATCTCACTTAAGGGGGGTGTTGACCTCCCTAGCCAGCACAATAAGATGTTTTTATGTTATAAGTATGTTCCTAATAAATATGAGATTTGGCAATTTGCCATTCTAAGTAGTCCAGAAAATAAAAGAAGTTCTTTTAAAGGAATACGAGCCTCAAGAGGCCAAGTAAAGCGTTTTTAAGAAAAGGAAAAAAAAAAAGCTTTCAAATATACGTAACCTGCATATATTTTATGAATGTATTCTGAATATAGTTTAAATGAAATTTAAAGTGAAGTTTGGTTACATCCTAGTAATGCATGGAACATTTAAGCCTTTAAAGGTGCACATCTTAAGAAAGAATGCTTCTTGTAAAGCTTTTCTTACCAATTTGGGCGTCTCAGAAGTTTTTAGAAGGGTTGTAAGTTCTTAAGAAATTTGTGTGATTTATAAGTTGTTCTTGGAATATAACGTGAGTCACTATGATTTCCCAAGTGTGTTTGAAAGCATAATATTCATTCTTGTGCTACATAACTACGTGCCTGAATGCTTGTTAGAAAGGAAAGATGGTCATTAAGGGCCTAGGAAGGAGGTAAGGGGCTAGCGTAAAGTATATGAGTGGTAATCTCTCCTCGAGGACTTTGATTGCCCAATATGATAGTAGTATACCAATACGTGATATGTGACTATTATTAATATGAATGCCTGCAAATAGTTTTGCTTTTAAGGGGTAAGGGAGTTCTCACCGAGCGTGTGGTTGCTCATCCCTTTACTCATTCCCTTTTTCAGGTTCGGGGTTGAGTAGGTATAAGAGATATTCTGAAATTATTTGATGCCGGCCCATCGGAAGTCTTTTGCCAGCTTTGCAAGTGTTCGATCTATCATGTTGTAAATCTTTAAGTTCATTTTTGTATGTGAAAGCATGTAGTTGGCTCTGTACCTGTATATATATATATCATTCTGACCCCAACATGTTAGTTGTTTACTTGTATTTAACCCCGGGCAAGTGGCCAATGGGTCAAATTTGGGATATTTTAGTAAGGGACTGTTTGGTGAGAGGAAATGGAATGAAACTTGAACCCTTAAGCATCAAGTTCCATTCTTTTGTATTTGGTGAGTACTTTAAGATGATGGAACTTGATACCTAGGGGTATCAAGTTCCCCCCAATCTTAAGGGACTTGAACCCTCCCATTCCCAAGGGGGTTCAAGTCCCCAACCCTTTGGAATCAACATCATCGTCGTCGTCGTCGTCGTCATCATCATCATCATCATTATTATTATTATTATTATTATTATTGCTATCATTATTATTAAGATTATTATTAATAATTTTATTAATAATTTTTATTCATGTTAATAATAATTATTATTATCATTAATGATATAATTATTAATAACATTAATAATAAGTGTTATTGTAATTATTATTTATTATTATTAACGTTAATAATTATTATTATTAACACTAATAATTATTATTAATTATTATTACTAATATTAATTAAAAATTATAATTATAATTACTAATTATTATTGATAATATTAATCATTATTATTATGATTAATAACAACAATTATGATTACAATTATTAATTATTACTACTAATATTAATTAATAATTATAATTATGATTAATAATTATTATTTTTGTTATTAATTATTACTACTAATAATTATAATTATGATTAATAGTTGTTATTTTTATTATTAGTTATTATTATTAATATTTATAATTAATAATAATTAATGATATTAATTGGTAATTATAATTATAATTATTCTTCTTAATTATTAGTAATAATAATAATTAATATTATTATTAAGCATTATTTTTTAATTAATTAACATTATTAATAATATTAATAGTTAATAATAATTAATAATATTAATATTAATATCAATATTAATAATTATTATGATAATATTAATTATTATCATTATTATATCATTATTAATAATATTTATAATTAATATTTATTAATAATATTAATATTAATATTAATATTAATAATTATTATGATTATCATTATTTGTATTAATAAGAAGTATTTTTGTAATTACTATTATTAATTATTATTAATATTGATAATTATTATGATTAATTATTGTTATTAACAATTATTAATAATTATAATTATAATGATAATTATTATAAATTATAAATTATTGTTAATTATTGATAGTACTTAATAATAATATTAACAATAATTATTTTTAATGTTAATAATATTAATTATTAATTATTAATTATTATTAATAATAATTATTATTATTATTAGTAATAGTAATGTTTATTATTATCATTATCATTAATATTACTAATCATTATTATTTTTTTAAATAAAATAAATTTGATTTCATTTCATAATCTACGGCTAAACAATAAGGATTGGAACTTGATTTCATTCTTTTTCTCTCCAAACACATGAGTTTAAGATTTAAGTTCCACCATTCATCCCTTAGGGATCATCCCTTGATTTCATTCCATTCTATTTTTTCTCATCAAACAGGGCCTAAGCGTTATACCATATTTCCAGTTTACAGATACCCTTAGCAGAGCTAAGACCCTAAGATGTTGTTAAAATAGGGAAAACTCTTGCAGTTTTGTTCTAAAAAGACTATCTAAATGCTAATCCAAACCCTCGATCTTCAAGAGCCTTAAGGATTTCCTTCTAGGAAGTCCTGGCGGTGTGACTCTCCCTAAGTCAGGGGCGTTGCATTAAAAGAGGACGACAAACTCATCGAGAATAGAAGTGTAGCTCTGATACCAAACCTAATGTATAAACTACGTGAATAATCCAAGGTTTTTGACTGGGCAGTGTTTAAATTAAATAGAAAAGTAAACGAACAAAAAAATAAGATACAGCTTGGATAAAGCTTAACCAAGCTTAAGAGGCCATCAGCAAAGGGGATAAAGACAATCACCGCTCCCAAGGATAAAGATCTCCTCTTGAACTCGCTATTAGACCAAAATTTAGATAAAGAACTTCAAGATTTTGAGAGAGTTTTTGAATTTGCAGAGTTGTGATTTTCATTCAACATAATCAAAATATCACAACTAATAGATAGGGTATTATAATCCCCTTTACAGCTCTCTCAACAACCAGAAACACACTACAATAAGTAGAAAAGTATGAATTGCTCCCAATGTATAATTAGAAAGGGAAAGATGCAATAAACACTTGACTCCTACTATACTTATAGGTCAAATTGGCTTATGTATCCTCTAAACCCAAGTCTAATTGAAAATATACCAGATTAACCTTGTTAATAAGGTAGAGATGCAAGAAACCACTCCAAAATGTAATAAAAATGCTAGTAGGTTAATGGAATCATAGTAACTAGTTAAAAGGTAGTTTCCTTCATTCTCAAGCTGGCCAACTTTTGGGGCACTTTGTGATAATCATTTTGGCATAATTCACCAAAAAGTTGACCAATTGATGGACTCCACCTATGGTCATGGTTACTTGACATTCATGGATGCCTATCAAATTTTCACAAAATACCAGTTTGAGAACAAGATTATGAGCATACAGGTTTCATCACACATCAAGGGTTATCCTGCTATAAGTCCATGTTGGTTGCACTAGACAATGTCACTGCTACATATTATAAATTAATAAGCTACTTCAAGGGCAGAAAGCAGAAATATAATAGTATACATAAGACATACACATTGGAACAATGGAAAAACTGCTAAAAATAACAAAATAAATACTAACACGAGACATACACATTGGAGTAAAATGAGAAGGGATTCTATATTAATAGCTTAAATATCATTATATATACATAAATTGCAAAGATCTACATTACAAGGAGAGCAAAACTAAGTACATAAAGGCGGCAAGAAAAAAAAAGGAAAAGAAGAGAAAGAAAAAGATTAAGGCCCCTGGCGGACAATGAGCCTTTGGTACTGTAATTCTTTTAAAGACCTCAGAGTGACTAAACCCAACAAGGCATATCTATACCAGTAATTGCATTGTCACGAAGGAACTTCTCTTTAGTCTGATGCAAATTTTGGGTGAAATAGCCTCCATTCTCTCTCTCTCTTATCATTTCTTTTATAGTTGGGCTAATATTCTTTGCTATCCTCCCGTCTTCTTCTTTTGCCCTTCTTTCTCTATTCTCCAACTAGAGCCCCTTGATTCTCTCTTTGGCCTCTTCAAATCTCTCTATTCTCCAACTAGAGGAGGCAAAGGTGAAGCTTAAGAAAGAGCGGACGTCTTTGTGTAGCAAGAAGCCTAGAGAGGCTTATGTCAGAGAGAGGGTAAGAATTGTCATCATCATTGTCTTCATTAGAAGCGGCCCTACTGGTTCCCTCTCCACATCGTTGATGACGGTATAGATCCCCATCTAGAGTCGTATGAGGACAACAAGGCTTATCCCATCCACTTCCATTCGAGTAGAGATTTTCTATTATAGGCACCATAGAAGTTCTTGCCTTATATGAATACGGACAACCCCTAGAGAGATATCTCTTGGGGAGTTGCAAGGGTAAGAGGGTCAGGATTAGACCTAGCAAAACTGACATGAGACCTGAAACCCGAACCAAACGACCCGAATTCAACCCGAAAATCGACACCCAAAATGGTATGAACCGATGTGGACTCGAACACCCGAAGTAAACCGATACACAATCGAACGAAATTGTAGCATGACCTGAAATGACCCACACCCGAAATGACCCGATCCAATTTAAACCCGATCCATATTGACTTGACTCGAAGTGAACCGAAAATGGACAACGCGAACCCGAACCGAACCATACTTGATTTAAAACCGATCCGATTCTTACCCGACTCAATTTTATCCAAATAAGTACTAACTTTTTTTTTGGGTTTTATCCTTTCCTCTTTTGGGGGGGAATTTTGAATTTTTCAAACTCAATTAGTTGAGTTTAGGTGGAAAAAAAAACAACTTAAGAGGGAATTTTTACAAATGAAATCAATTAAAAACTTAAGAGGAAAAAACAAAATAGTTGACAGTTTTAAGT
Organism: Carnegiea gigantea; assembly: GCA_029747015.1. NCBI lineage: Eukaryota > Viridiplantae > Streptophyta > Magnoliopsida > Caryophyllales > Cactaceae > Carnegiea > Carnegiea gigantea. Next base: position 95,907 of record JAKOGI010000405.1, on the reverse strand, counting down.
TTTTAATTTGATAGATATGTACTAAAAATATAAGAGAAAAAATATTTTGTCACAATAGAAATTAAGAAAAGATAAGTATAATTAACATGTTATTAAACATATTAGGATCTAGCAATCCTATTTTACTATTTGATTCAATTAATGACTTAATGCAATGCTCGCTATGATTATAAATTTATGATATTATTCTGTGACTACTGTCAAAAATTTCGCACTACTAATCTACGATTTTAAATCATCTTCATAACATGTTTAATTCTACAAAATCATATTCAAAAATATATCATTGTATATGATCCTAAAATAATGTGACCCATTTGAATTTTGGACAATTAAATTCCCACTCGAGTTTTGATAACGAGCATTCTCAATCGCATAAATGTAATGCTTATTGACACATACTCATATATTATCGTTGCTTTTTAGTTTTGACTGATTGAGCAAATGCAAATTAAGTTATTAATCTCACAAAGACATTGACTTTTAATGTTAATGCATGATAACTTAATGAGCTATCAAAGAACATTAATTCGATCACTAAAAATGTCGACTTGAACCAACTTCTTTCTATTTATTAACTCCAAATATGACAAACACGAAGTTATAAACCAACACCATGGTCTAAATAAAAATTTCATTATTTTTTCTTTTTTTTCATTTTTCATGGTATATTTTGGCATTGAGGCTCACAAATGAGACCATTGACAAATGATTTGCATTAGGTTGATTTATTTTATCATCCCATGAACTCAATTGAGATGATTAAAATTTAACTTAACGACACATAATCCCTTGGATAATTGCACGATGCATTTCATATAGGGTTAGGGATGAATTGTATACTTGCATTTGTAATTTACTAACTTTCTTAGTAAGTTTAGAACTAACCCCATATATATATATATATATATATATATATATATATATATATATATATATATATATATATATATATATATATATATATATATATATATATATATATATATATATATATATATATATATATATATATATATATATATATATATATATATATATACATATATATATATATATATATATATATATATATATATATATATATATATATAAAAGACCCGCCGCCTTTATTTTTAAGTTAACCTGGCTAGTTTACCTTCTGTGTTCTAAAATCGTATTTTTAGTAGCTACATGAGTTAAATTATTATCGATGTGCCTAAGTGAGCGATAATTTTATTAAAAAGTATTATTATTGCTATTATTGATTTTAAAGTTAATTCGTGCTATTTGTGCCCTTAAATTACATCGATAGTTTAATTTAGTCGTTATTCGATTTATTTAGTCGCTTCCTGAATGCAAGTAGGTTGTTAAACTTTGAATTAGTTTCGAGGTTTATTAAAATCGAACCCTTGTATATTTGGGAACGAATAATCAATAAAGGGTCGTGTGATCGATTTGGGCTTGGAATAAGACGTTCGAGATTGGACTAGCGATTTTAGTTGAGTTATTAATCAAATCAACCAAAAAAAAATGCGTTGAACAAAAGGGGGCCAAGCCCCTTTCTCTTTCACGGGCACACGACAGGGGGGGAGCTCTGCTGCTCCCAGCCCCACGACCCCTTCACGACCTAGTAGGGAAGAGAGAGAAAGAGAGAGAGAGAGAAGAGGCGCCGGTGCCGGCAACCGGTCATCGCACCACCCGCGGCTTCCCTAGTAACCCCATTACCGGCGACCACCATAGAGAGGGAGAGAGATGTGAGCTGTCGAGAGGAAGCAAAGGAAACTGGTGACAGCTAGGTCTCTCGGCGGTAGTCATGGCGGCGATGGCGGCACGGCTTGGCGTCAACTCACCGCCAGCGAAGAGAAAGAGAGAGGAGGGTTGAGTGGAGTCAAACGGTTCAGAAAGTTAGGGTTTTGAAACCTTGGTGCACCACCACCAAGACAGCGTAGTTCCGGCGATTGGGTGTGGCTCCAGCGACGAGGCACAACCGGAGGAGGGCTAGGATTAGATCGAGCAGGGATGATCCCGACCAGGTTGCAAAGATGGATCGAATTGGGGTTCGATTTCGCGTGGGTTAGGCATGGCTGCAGTGAGAGGATCGAATTCTCGGTCTTCCAGCACTCGAAAGTTGAGCCTAGCGGCCTTTGAACGAATCTCTAGCTTGGATTCGAGGTGGGTGTTTCTCACCTCCTAAGTATTAGTAGTTTTGAAATCGTTTTAAACTTTAAGTTACGATGTATGTCAAGTTTAGTTAGTTTATGCCTGAAAATAACCTTGAATCGTTAAATGCTAGTTTAGTTTATTAACACTCGAAAGTGGCTTAAATCGATATATGTTAGTTTAGTTAGTCTACGCCTGAAAATATGGTTCGAAATGAGTTATGCATATTTAAATTCGATTCGAGTAAATTCAGTTAATACATACCTGAAAGTTTAGTTCGAAACAAGTTATGCATGTTTAGACTCGATTCAAGTGAATTCAGTTAATACATGCCTGAAGATTTGCCTTAAATAGTAACTTCAACGTGATATATGGTTGCCTTGAATCGCAATACGTTTAAATGGCTTAATTAGATTCAAATAGTAACTCCGATGTGATAAACGATTGCCTAGAATCATATTATGCTTAAATGGCTTAATTAGGCTTAAAATGTAACTTCGAAACCATAAGAATGCTTCGAATCGATGCTTGTCTATTTAGTGGAATTATACGTGTGAAATAGCTTTAGAATCAACTTTCGAATGACGCAGTGAGCATGTTTACCCCTTAACTGCAATGTATGAATGTTTGAAACGAACCAAGATCACCTAAGATCGAAGCAGGTTAATTTGATCGGTTCATGTTTAAAAGCAACCCTTGAGTGACAAGCATTCTTTAAATCAACGTCAATTGAGCTAGCTAATTCATGCTTAAGAGTACTCTTTAAAATGACCTGAGAACATTTTAAGCCAATGCATGTTTAGTCGTGTAATGGCCCACGCATCCCGACACCGAGGTATTGTCCGCTTTTGGGACTAAAGGGTGCCCCTGCACGGTTTTGTCCTTCAACTAACGGGCGTTTAAGCCTTTCACCAAAAGGCGCCTCCGTGTGTTGAGGTATCCCCACCCTTATAAAGGGCGGTGCGTTCTCCTTAACCACCGATGTGGGACAGCCGTAGCCTCCCTCCCCCCGTAAGAGGGCCCAGCGTCCTCGCTGGAATACCGGTCTGGGAACCTGCTCTGATACCAGCTGTAATGGCTCAGGCATCCCGACACCGAGGTATTGTCCGCTTTTGGGGATTAAAGGGTGCCCCTGCACGGTTTTGTCCTTTGGCTAACGGGCATTTAAGCCTTTCACCAAAAGGCGCCTCGATGCGTTGAGGTATCCCTACCCTTATAAAGGGTCCCACATCAGGGGTTGAATATACACACACATATATACAAAC
>JAKOGI010000405.1:0-87500 GCA_029747015.1 Carnegiea gigantea | reverse complement strand
TTCTTACTTTTTATTGATGCTCTGTCTATAAAATAGGATTCAAAAGATTAAATGTTAAAATTATAAGATGAAAATCTCGAAAATGAAATGATTTATAAACGCTAAAAAAGTAAATGAAACTTACCAATATTTTTTTGGATTTCTTATCAACCCATTTGTCCTTGTCATGTTGATGGGTGTCTTTAAAATGTCATATCGTACTCGGTTATAGTGTTCTTCTATGAGCGCCATGTTTTAGATTGAGTTCACTCAGATCACACATATCTATCATATACATCCTTGCCTTAGCTTCATCTTTGTTTTGCCAGGAACATCCACGACAGTGTTAATGATGTTATCATAAAAGTTCTTCTCCATGTCGATTATATTTAAGTTGTGATGTAGCAAGTGGTCTCTCCAATAAGGCAACTCCAAGAAGATGCTTTGCTTGGTCCAGTTCTGTAGATTTTCTTTAAAATTTGGGATTATAAAATCGTCATTATTGGTTACTTTTGGAAGGTTTTCAACCTCATGGGGTAGTGTCTCCTCATTTTTTCTTCATGGAGGACCATCTTATTATTTCTCCCTGACAAAATACAGTTCAATTTTTTCAAAATGGATGATGTCTGGGTAGGAATCGACTGTGCAAGTCAAACTAGGATGGTTTACTTATTTCAAATGTGTTGCCTTCAACTTATCTATGCAAACAGAACAACTCAAAATACCATGAGTGCTCCATCTAAATAACATTCTAAGAGTTAGGAAATCATTTATTGTCCACATTAATACAGCTCTCATCAAGAAGTTTTGACTCATTGAAATGTCATAAATTTGAACACTATCCCATAGACTTTTAAGCTTATCAATCAAAGGTTGCAAGTACAATTTTGTTCTTAGGATTTGCTTAACCAAGTATAATGCAAGTTAAGAACATATGTAGTGTCATCATGCCCATATCTGTAGAAAGGTTGTCAAGCGTCACAACCACAAGCCAAATTGAATAAGGTCGTGCAAATTATGAGAATGGGCTAAACCCATTTGCACACAAACCAAGTTTGACATTGCGAGGCTTAGAAGCGAAATCTGAGCATGTGTGATCAAAATGTTTACATGCTTCCACATCTAAAGGGTAACAAAAAACACTATCTTCATGCCTATTATCATGATGCTACCTCATGTGTCTAACTGTGTTTCTTGAGGCATCAAGGCATTGTAACCTAGGTGTCAAAGGGAAGTAGAACACTTAGGCTTCGTTTGGTCCTTAGAAAATTTGTTGGAAAGAAAAATTTAAGGAAAAAAATGTGAAGGAAAAAAAAGTAGGGAGAAAATGAGTTTTTTTCTCCTGTTTGGATTAGGGCTGTCAAAGTCTGATCCGACATAATAACCCGACCTGAACCCGACCCGAATTTACTGAGAGGAATACGAACCCAACCCGAACCGAACCGATTTCCACCCGAAGTCGACACGATTTGACCGTTTAGTGTGAAAACTTGTTATTTTTCAGTTTTGAGCAAATCTAAGCTATTTTCAAGGTCGACACGAATTTGACCCATTTATTAAATGGGTCGACCCGACCCGACCCGTTTGACAGTCTTAGTACTTTGGATTGAGGAAAAAATATAAGAATTTCGATGAGAAATTTAAATATTGATAAACTACTAGAATCATCTTGATGTCATCTAAGCAATGCAGGGTTGGAGAAGGTTAGGAATTTTCCTCAAACTTTTCTCACAATTTTATGAGGAAAATTTTATCACTTGTTTCTAACAATTTTTTCACCTAGCTTTCCTCCATTTTTTTTTCTTTGTGATTTTCTCTAAACCAAACACGAGAAAAAAATGACTTTCCTTTCCACTAAATTTTCTAAGGTCCAAATGGAGCCTTATGGTTTTAGCTTCTTCCAAACATTTCCTGACTTCTTTGGCCTCCATCTTAGTAAATTAGAACTTGCATTTCTCAAGTGCTGAATCCTACTTAAAGTAAACCATGCAAACATTACGGCAACAATAAATCGTTTGCAAATCTAGTCCCAAACTTCAAACCTTCCTTTTCAACTCTGAGTAATTGTTTGGCACATGATTGCTTTGTTGAGCAAAAGTTTAATAAAAATAAACAATATGCACAACACAACTTTCTGATGTATAAAAATATACATCAGTTTATTTTGAGTATGATCCTATTCAAGAGGATATACCTCCTTAATTGCATCTCCCTCCCGAGGAGACCACTTTTTGATTCCGACTCATTCTATTTTTTTTATTTTCTTTCTTGGTTTCATTTTGCATATATAATTTGGTTCTACAATTAACATGTTTTTAATGTCGAATTACCCGTATCTAAAACTTAATTGCATTAGATAGTGGTTATATAGGCACCTTCTAGGAATGGTACTATATGTACACATTCTTCATGTGCAGGTTAGGACACAGGTAATTTTATTTAGTTTAAAATTTGGGTTGCACTCATTTTTTGTCGTGAGCTGCCTATGTACCTCTTTTATAGAGGATCAAACCAGCCGAAATTCTTTAACATAATTTTGATTTAAGTTAGATTTTATTTTAGTTGCATAATTTAATTTGATTTGGGTTTTAGATTTCATTGATATGGGCTAAATAAATAGCTATGATTTTGATTTAATTTTTGACATTAATGACTAATTTGTAATATATTTTTTCAGTCATCTCCCAATAATTTTTTTATTTGCTGACTTAGCTCCTTTTGGGGTTGGTCCGTTTATTTTTTTATATTTTTCCTTTGACTTGGGATTGCACCCATAAAATCATTTGTGGGCTTCCGACACACCCTTATCGACATCCAATCGGCGTAGTTCTAAACACAAAAAATGTTTTTCACTTGAACCACAAAGAGAGGGGGTAGTTTCGCAAGAAAAATCTGTATTTTAGGGAGCTTGGTTTCTAATTTGTTCAGGTTACATAATATATGACCTTAGATCACCAAATCGTGAACTTGGTCTTTTGTGAAAGGAAGGGGAAGATAATAAGACTTTTGGGTCCATTTCATGGAGTATATTTCTTTATTCGAGATTGGGGTTTTTTTTTAATTAATTGGGACAAGCTAGATGCAATCAACTTGAAGAGTTAACTTGACGTGAAATGGAAGGATTTTTTTTATAATCGACTTGTAATTCTTTGAACTCCGGGGCATTTGGATTTGATTTGCGCTTGATGTAGTACGAGAAACAAAAGTTAACTAATATGCCCCAAATGACATACAGTTTTTGAGTTTTATGTATCCTTTTTTTTTTTTGACAAACCCAGAGTTACTTTGGAAAAGAGGAATCAAAACTTGATCAGAAACCTAGGTTTGCTTATGCTGCACATATTTGCTCCCAAACTTTGACTTAGCTTTAGGATATGTTCCCCCTTGTTTCACTGCACATTAATCAACAAAGCCAAACCCCCCTCCCCTTTTGTAACGTAATACGTTAATTACCAATGATCCAAGGATTGGTACTATTGTAATTATTTTTTTATTATTTGATAGGAACCAAACTCAAACCCCATTGTACAATAATACCCTAAAGTCCTTTGTAATCTTATCTTTTTTAATAGATAGATTCATTTTTGATTTTATTTTGAGCAAGTTATTAAATTCAAAAGAGTCTCAGAGTAAATTAAATTTATCCACTTGAAATAGAAATCTCAAGTTTGTAAAGAGGTCCTTCAGCTTTATATTCTACTATGTTCCCATCTTTGAAAATTTGGTCTTCTTCTGTCAAGGTAGAATTGGATTTGTCCTTCTTGCTTTATTTCAAACTCTGCCAAGAACAAAATTATCAGGCTTCTCTTCTATTTTGTCTCTTATACTTTAATAGCTACCATGTGAGTTGTAGATTTTTGGAGAGAATAGCAGACCATATACTACCTTTGCATACACTATTTTACCTCCTCCCTTTTTGTTTGTCTTTTAAAAAAAAATTGAAGAAATTGTGAGACTTGGTCCTTGATTATGCACAATAGGTTCTCTTATTTTACTGGAACAGAGAAATATCTTTCTCGATTTTTTTTTTTTTAAGCTGGGATGTCTGTGTAAAGAAGAAAATATTTATGGCCAAAGAGACTTGAATTCACCAGTTCAGTAAAAAGTCTCCATTTACAGATCCGACAGGACCTTGGGATTCGGCAGGATCCGTGGGATTTGTAGTTCCTGTGGGAACTGTTAGTTTTGTAGTTCTAGTGGGAACCGTTAGTTTTATGGTCCGACAAGACCAACAATTCGGTGGGATCTGAGGTAGCCATGGCTGACATGAACACTGGAAGGAGGTGACCTAGAGAGTTTGAGAAGATGAATATTAGTTTACACCCCCCCAACTGTTGCCTTACCTTTTAACTTCAATCTATGAAACACGATGATGAGATTTTGTTGTTCCTAATCTTCCTCTTTCTCATAACTCCTACTCTATTTTTTTTTTTTCTATAGTGCACGACACCTTGTTCTTCCTTTATGTGTTCTCCCTTCTTCTTTGCCTTTTTCTTCCTTTTTAAACCCCCCTTTTTAAACCCAGGGCCTTCTTTTTATATTACTACTGAACGATTACCACCAACTGTCACGTCATACTAATGGGTGGGAATGTGAAGTTCGTGGGAGTTACTTGTTGATTTGGAAGTTTGCCAACAAGACATAAGGAGAAAAAGCAAGCCTAATTTAATGTAACCTGTGAGATGTCAACAACTCAAGTGTGACTTGCTCCTGTCATCTTCTTTCCTTGCCTCCTTGCCTCCTTTTTTTATTTTTTATTTTTATACTAATGAAAGCAACCAAACAATGCTCCAGGTGTTGTCACATTCCAATCCCACGTGCCTTTTTTTTTCCTCATCTTTTTTTTTTGATGGAATAGGCACAAAACAACCAAAGAAAAGATAAGGTAAAAGTAAAAGAAACAAAGGTAGGGATGAAGCTGTGTTGTTGTGTGATCTTGAGTTTCCCCTAGATTTAACATCATTTTACACCTATAGAAGAATGACTCTCCTTTGTTTTGGCAAGTTCATATTAAATTATGAGTGTCATATTTATTTTTTTTAGACAAACCCAAATATCCCCAAAAAAAAAAAAAATTGATGTTGAACATGCCTGCAGATAACTCTCATACATTAATGCATCATCTCATTCAAACAATTTTGAGGCATATTGTAGTCAGATTTGATACTCATCAAACTAAGGACATTATAATTCAGTTTGGTTATTACACTTATCCTATAAAGGCCTCTAATCCACTTCAAACATATCATAGAATGTATGAGCTTGTGCATTTGGTTGCTTACTTTCATTAACTTCATTAGCTGTCATGACATCGTTCACCATTTGGTGGCTCGCTTTCATTAACTTCATTAACAGTCATGACATCGTTCACCATTACTCTAACATGATCCACAAATAGTTTGGTATTGTCAAAGTGCATAGGAGTTGAAACCATGTGCTCATACAAGTTTTGTGAGTTTCTATTTCCAACATTTCCATATTTCGTAAGCTCTATCTTCCCATGAGACGTCCAATGCCAATAGTCATTTAGGAAAATCATTTTGATACAAGTGTAATTTCACGTCACCAGGTTCTCTATAAGCCTTATTTTGGCATTCGGCACAAGGACATCTATAGTGCCCCTTATTTATAAACTCCATTTGACTTCTTGCAAATTGATCAAATAATTCAACTCCTAAAAATTCTTATCTATAACCTTTTTATGTGGAGTAAATGATAGGCCTGCAAGCGCACGGTGGCGTTGTAGCAAATCAAGGTCGATCCCATACAGACTAGGTTGATCTACTGGGCTATATTCCCTCAAGATATGCTAGGCGAATCCAATTTTGAGAATGAAATTTAACTAATCTACTATCTAATCTAATGGATAAATAATAATTAGAATTAAGCAAAATAAGCAATCGTCTGATCCGCGTATCAATCAAGTATTTCTTCCTTCATTGGTTGTTTTAAAACTGATAATCAAAATATTACAGCCCTCTTTGAAAGTGAAATGAGATACTTTAATCTAACCAATTACTGTTTCTCAAGGGCTCTCGATGAGTTTAGGTTCATTAAGCATGTGATTATCAAGTCTGTGGTTTCTCAATCAGTAATTCTCTCTCGAGACATCACTCAATCAAGTCAAATTCTAGGACTCCAGTATTTGACATTTCGCCTTTCAGTCCTTCATCCAAATACCCATAACATGAAAGAAAGTGATCAAGTTTCTCACAAGACAATAAACTTCTAGGATTTGATAAAACAATCTAACAATTCCGCAAGCACCAAATGATATCAACACAAGATCAAGAAACTAACAAATGTTTGCATAAATCCAAAATCAAACAACAAAGATAATCAAAATTACAAAATATAAATCTAAATTTAGAAAAGATAAGAGAAGAGAAGAAAAAAGAAATGCTCAGCTAAGATCTCGCTTGAACCGTCATGCAAACCCGGGATAGAATCTTTGCAAAATCTTCACTTTAAATCTATCTCTCTCTCTCTCTAATCTAATCTAATTCTAAGCTAAAAAGAAACTTAAAGAGAGGAAATGAAATGATGGGATGTGAGGAAATGAGGATGGCAAGCACCCTTTTTATAGTAAAATTCCTGGAGGCTGAAAAGCCACGCATAATAATGGAATTAAAACTGCCATGAAGTTAAAAAGTTACGGGAAAACAAAAAGCCTCACGGGAAATAAAGACACCATGGACCGTGGCCAACACCACGGACAGGCCGTGGTCAACTCTAGCTCCATATTCTTCTGTTCTTTCTTTATTTCATAGGCATAGCAACTAAAGGATGTCCGTGGAGAGTCCAAATACACTCATTTAGGAGCAAATCTGCAAAAACACATAAAAGAACCATACCAAAGCATAAAATGGGAAAAAGAGTATAAATTAGAACATAAAGCACATAATTTTCCTAAAAATGCAGCAAAATGACCCTGAAATGATATACACTTTAAGCATTTATCAAACTCCCCCATGCTTAAATCGTTGCTTGTCCTCAAGCAAACACTATATAAAACCGACAAAGGGAAATGCTTTTAGGCCTCAAAACATAACAACCTCCTTAAAGTAGGCAAGTCATAGTATATCGCATGCAAGAATAGCAAGCAATGGCAACCCCAAGTAGTACGCAAAATATTTCAAAATCAGGAGGAGAAGGTTTTCGAAAAAGTATGAGATAATGAGCTTGATATCAAACTTGAATTGTAGAGCTAAATGGACTCATAGAACCTCACTTTTGGGAAATATGAATCACTTCCACTCATGTATTTGAAATATAGTATAGGTTCACTTAAGACTCATTCCAAATATGTAATCTACCATATTCTTGCAAAGACTCTCAACTTCTCCACCACTAAAATGCAATGTGCACAAGACAATCAAGAGGACCTTGATAGGGTTGTAATGTGGGCTAGAAAGGTTAAGGGAAAGGAGTGGACAAATGAATTTGGCAATGTGGAGCTACTTAGCCAGGTGACCAGGGAGCAACCAACAAACCACCAATTAACCAAAAAATTCACCATCACTCCAAACCCAACAACATAATGAACATATCTCAACAAATCATATAGGAACTGAGTTGACAAAGGAAGAAATTCAAGCTATGTATGTATCCAATACCGATCACTTATTCATAATCTTTTTTTTTTTTTTGCTTTTTCTTTTGCTTTTCTCTTTTTTATATTTTTTTCCAACATGATTGTTTTCTTGTTGTTTTTTTTCTTCTTTTTTTTTCTTTTTTTTTCTTTTTCATGAAATGAAACGAAAATTACACTTATTGAAAGGCATAGGATCACTAATTGTCAACTCACAATTGAATACATAAATACACACAATCCAAACAAGAGGGAACCAAAGCAAATGCTCAATATCATCAATTCCTCAAAAAACCAACATACTAAAGCCACCTTGAAACTCAATTATCCCCAAAACCACACACTACATACATGAAGTGATACTCCATTGATTTGACTTAAAGGTAGGAATATATGTTTGGCCAAGGGCTAATATGAAGCGATCTTAACAAAGAAAGATATAAGCTCAACGGGGCTAGCAAAGGAAAAAAATATATAATATAAGGGTAGGCTATTTGGCTATGTGGCTAAAATGACCAAAGAAAGAAATGCCTCTATCATATCATCAAATATGCACATGCTAATGTGGTTTTAAATAAGAGTCAAGGCAAGTTCTAGATATGCAACATGGAAGAGTCACACACATGAAAGAAATAAGAGATTAAATATAATGAATTAGTCCAAATAAAGCTCAAAATCTCACGGGATATCTACCAAAGTCTCATTAAACTCATAAAATTGAGCACATGTACAAACATTAGTGCCAACGACTCTAAGGGATAACAAAGTTCTCAATCAAGACAAGGGTCAAAACAAGAAGTATTCACAAGACCTTCAAAAAGTTTAGCACCGAAAGGGATTACACATCAAAAACTACTCAAACTCATGAAAGCTATCATGCCTAAAGAATCATCATTGGAGGTTATCTCAAGCCAATTCTCACCATCTCTATATGCAAATCTAAAATGCAAACCTAAAAATCAACTAAATGCAACATGCTAATAAAAACAAAAAGAAACCTAAAACTATATGCTCTAACGTGTTTGGAAATTGAAAACAAAAAATAGAAGACATAAAAACTACCCTTCCAACATGCTTAGATAAAGCATTATTATGCAAAGTAAAGAAAGTAAGAGATGGGAAAGGAAAACAAAATATAACGATCTCACCAGGTTACGTGCAGAGTGCACCTAAGCTAGCGGCCTCGTAATAACCGGGGCACATAGAGCATCAGCCACTCTATCACGTTGTCAAGACTCGGCTTATGATAACAGACGCCGTCAAAGCACGTAGAAGCTTGTCGAACGCCACAGCATGGGATTCGCAAGCATGGCAATAAGAGAGCATGAAAATAATCATAGCAAAGAAAGCTAGTGCTCTCTTCAACAAAGCAAAAGTCATGGAAAAATCAAAAGAGAAAGCAAAGAAAGTGCTCCACATGATTTTCCTAGACTTGTCCACTAGGAATGTGCAATACAGGTCGAGGGATGCATCATACCCACAAAAGGATCTTAGGAAAAGGAAATTATCACCATTTCTACCAAGCATATTAAAAATGTTAACCTCATAACCCAAATCAACATTAGCATCAAAAATCATAGGATCTTCAATGGGCGTCTCAATGTAATACTCAGGGCAAAGAGAGGGTAATGAGCAAATAGGTAAAACACAGAAATAATTAAGGGGATTAGGGAGGGCAATATTATCAAAACCATGGCTAGGAGACTCCTTATGCATAAACACATCACGTGACCCCTCCAAATGAGTCTTGTCTAGATCATGCACCTCATCTAAAATATCTTTGGACTTAAAACGTGCATCAGAAACATCAAACCTAGCATCAAACCCAAAAGGCTCACCCACCTCGAGCCCCGTGCACTGAGCTAAAGGAAAAGATGAGTTAGGTAAGGTTAGGGCAATATCAGTATTGTCCCAGGGTGATACAAAGTCAGGTTACGCATAGCATGCATAATAAGGACATGAATTTATATCATGGTCAGAAGAATTATAAAAATCACACCAAAAAGAAGCATAATAAGATCTAGAATAGAATGCGCAAGGATCAGGAAATGAATATCTAGAAATACGACCAGCCTTCTCAAACTCAAATGAATCCCACGCAAATACCATGCCTCATCAACACTTTTACCATGAAAATCTCAATACGTTAAAAAAGTACAGGTTTTACTATTCACACCCTCATCAACAATGTCTAAAATTTTCTATTTACTTACACAATAACCAGATTGAGTAAGAAGGACCTTTAAACGCTTAAAATTCCTCCAAAACAATTCATGCTCGAATTGGGAAAAATAGAAAATTGCCATTGTTATAATTTTTTCTTTCAAGTTTTTTTATTTTTCTAAATCATTTTTTTTTTGTTTTTTTTTCCTTCAAAGGAAAAAAAATGCGCAGTCAAACCTATTGAGAAAAACCCAATATTTGACGCTAGTCACTGGCAATGATGCCAAAAACTTGATAGGCTCACAAGCGCACGGTGGCGTTGTAGCAAATCAAAGTCGATCCCATAGAGACTAAGTTCATCTACTGGACTATATTCCCTCAAGATATGCTAGGCGAATCCAAATTTGAGAATGAAATTTAACTAATCTACTATCTAATGTATGGATAAATAATAATTGGAATTAAGCAAAATAAGCAATCACCTGATTCACGTATCAATCCAGCACTTCTTCCTTCATTGGTTGTTTTAAAACCGATAATTAAAGTATCACGGGCCTCTTTTAAGGTGAAATGTAATACCTTAATCTAACCAATTACTGTTTCTCAGGGGCTCTCGATTAGTTTATGTTTATTAAGCATGCGATTATCAAGTCTGTGGTTTCTCAATCGACAATTCTCTCTCAAAACATCACTCAATCAAGTCAAATCCTAGGATTCCAGTATTTGATATTTCACCTTTTAATCCTTCATCCAAATACCCATGACATGCAAGAAAGTAATCAAGTTTCTCACAAGACAATAAACTTCTAGAATTTGATGAAACAATCCAACAATTCCAAAAGCACCAAATGATATCAACACAAATCAAGAAACTAACAAATGTTTGCATAAATCCAAAATCAAACAACACAGATAATCAAAATTACAAAACATATATCTAAATTCAAAAAAGAGAAGAGAAGAGAAGAGAAAAGAAATGCTCAGCAAAGATTGCGCTTGAACCGTCGTGCAAACCCGGAATGGAATCCTTGCAAAATCTTCACTTCAACTCTATCTCTATCTCTCTCTAATCTAATCTATTCTAATCTAAAAAGAAACTTGAAGAGAGGAAATGAAATGATGGGATGTATGGAAATGAGGATGAGAGGCACCCTTTTTATAGTAAAATTCCTAGAGGCCGAAAAGCCACGCATAATAATGGAATTAAAACTGCCAGGAAGTCAAAAAGTTACGAGAAAACAAAAAGCCTCACGGGAAATGAAGACACCACGGATCGTGGCTAGCACTACGGACAGACCGTGGTTAGCTCTGCCTTGATATTCTTCTGTTCTTTCTTCTTCCCATGGGCATAGCAACTAAAGAGTGTCCGTGGATAGTCCAAATACACTCATTTAGGATCAAATCTGCAATACACATAAGAGAACCATATCAAAGCATAAAATGGAAAAAAGAGTATAAATTATAACATAAAGCACATAATTTTTCTAAAAATATAGCAAAATGACCCTAAAACAATACACTTTAAGCACTTATCAGTAAACCATGAAGCCAAACCTCCTAATCAATATCAAGGCTTGGGTTCAACTTGGGCCCTTAGTCACCTATGAGGGTGGTACCCAAGTACTTGGCTCTCCTAAGTCCTTGTTGGTTTGGGAGCCTTAAGAAGTCCAAATAAGTAAGCTTAGGAAAGGTGGCATGGCAATTAGTAGCCTAAATAAGGAGCCTAGCTATTTTATCTCTAAGTCATCTTATTTTATTTTACTTCCTTTTTCTGGGCAAAACGTATGGCCTGACTTCTAGCTCATTTTTGGCTCGGTAAATGGGATCCGTTTTAGGTGAATTTTGCATGGATGGATAGCCCCAGATGTCTATTTTCCAACAAGCTCAAGAGCATCATCAAATTCTAAGAATCGAGAAGTTATGGGGTTTTAACCGAGCCATGGTTCATGCAGGGTTTGAAGGTGCATATTTTTACTCAAGGATTTATTTGGATTATCAAATGGGAGAATTAAGGGTCCAAATTTGGTAAGTAGCTAATAGGCTCTTCTACAAGGCTTCCATAAAATTTCCCATATTAATCTCCTCTATGTTGATAGGTCAATGATATCACCAATGGGAAGGAATGTGCAGTCAAATTCCAGCACACCAATATCTGCTAGTGGTCCCCCTTTAATTATACAATTAGCTTGTATTTCATTGGACAAAAGACTTGTAATGCTATTGGCTAGCACTAAGCTTAGGGGAGGGGGTATCTTGCTATTTAATTTCTCATCTCTTGTAATACATTCAGCTTTTGATGATTATGAATGAATCAGAAGGCTAGAAGCCATTTTCTCTCAAAATCTCTTAATCTTTGTCTTATTAGAGTGGTGATTTAGAGTCATCCCTCTATATTAATCCTTGGTACTTAGGCTATCGGGAATTAATTGGTGGGTTGTTTATTTTGGTGTTCTTGCAAGAATCAAAGAGTTTCCTCCTAATTTGGGATCCTTCGTTTGGGTTTTCTAGAGGTGTTCATCTTATTGGGTCTTCATTTGGATGATTAAGCCTTTATTTGACCAAATGGATTTCTTCTAATCTAGATCTGCTTCACCTTTTCTACCTGGCAAAAATCTTTTATACATCCACCTCCAATGGGGTGGTCCATCCGTATTATCTACAGCTCACCATAAAAATGTAATTTGCTTGTTTATAATCATGTATCTAATTATTACATTTCACTCAATAGCCAAATGGTTTATTTATAATTATACTATTTCATCATACACTTAATTCAATGCACGATGGATAAGAATAACATATTATGACATTTAGGTCATGATTTAAACTTGTTGGAATGACTAAAATTGTAATCCAAACTTGTGACATTCACAGCGACAAAGTCATATGTAACAACATAAAACATTTCAACATTTACAAAATAATAATCTAATAATTTGTTAAGTATTCAGTACCTAACCAAACCATAATATAATTCAAACTATTATTTAACTAAAGCACCATCGTTCGTATTTTTAACATTGAATTCTATGTAATTAAAATTTAGTTAATATACAACAACAATTAAAAAATGTATTCCTAAACATTATTAATACTTAATAACTAATTAAGAAATTACAAGCAAGCTATCAAATTCACAAATCAAAGTCAATAAATAACATATTAAATATTAATTAACTATAACCTAACTAACTAATAGCATGTCTTACACCTTATATTTTTTGCAACCATCACTTACATATATCCTTCAACATGTTTTCACAAATTATTTAACATCTATGCTTAATTATTAATTAAATATCACTTAATTACCAAATTATATCTCAAATTTAACAAATCAACTATCAAATCCAATATAAAATTAGGCATAATTTACTTACTTGAAATTTTCAAATAAATTTGGCCACACATGGTGGTAGAAAATTAGTGGCATCCAGCGAGCTTGTGTCAGCGGTGGGCGTGTAGCGACGGTAAAGAAGGAAGAAGGCGGCAGGTGCGAGCATTTCCTCCCTCTCTCTCTAAATTTTGAGGTGGTTCACGAAATGAGATCCGAAAGAAAGAGCGTTACAGATTTGTTTTGACGTCAAACGGTGTATTCTATCAGAACTTCGTCAGAAACATTGTTCTGACAGAACATTCCGTCGGACTTCAAAAAATTTCAAAATTTTTCAGTCAACAAAAGTTAACAAATCTCGCTCCATCGGACAGTTATGTCGAACCTCCATTAGAGATGTACTATTCTGATGGAAGTTCGTTGGAAAAATACTTCTGTCGAAAGGTCCATTAGAAAAACCACAAATTACCTTTATTCCATCAAGAATTTGTCGAAAACTCTGACGAACTAGGAAACCGTCAGAGATTTCGGTCGGTAAAAGGCATATTTTTAGTAGTAGCTGAAACAAGACCTATGTTACCAAAAGTATACATTCTTTACAAGGAGTTCCACTCTCAAAAACTCCATAATCAAGCATGGTCGAATTTGAAGTGATTCAACAAAACCAAGGAGGAAAATTTTGAAGGAAGTACATAAGGAAACAATAAGTTGATGAATCCTATAATGGTTAATTTTCCTTTTGGGGCTCTTCTTTTCTCCTTCTCTTTGTCTCATTGAATTCAAAATCTTCTTATAGTCTAGAAAGGAAACAACATAAGAGAGTTCATCCAGCACTTTTACATAGATTTTCACTCAATTTTTTATTTCATGTCGTGTAGTCATTCTATTCTAACATAGATTATAGGATCCTTAAGGATTCCAAATCTTTTTACGAAATTGGAAAAAAGAACGAAAAAGGGATCCTTATAAATATAAGTTGTTCTTCATATTCTTAGGAATCTTGATTTTTGGGGACCTATGAGAAGGTCATATACTTAGGAATCCTGAATCTTTAGGCGTTCATGAGAACCTTAGATCCCTAGGGACCCAAGTCTTTAGGGACCTATCAAGGGTAAACTTCAATTCGAAGGAATCTTAAATTCGTAAGAATCTTAAATTTCACAAGTGAAAACAAGATGTTTTTCTATACGTATATTTTTTGTGCAAATCAAATTCTAAAAATTCTATACAAATCAAGTTATCACTATAGGCAAATTGCTCATGCTGGACTGAGTCTCAATACCTTATAGCTATGGACGAAACTCAAGTGAAAAGAAGTCTAAGTTATTGAAATTTCAAGTAGCCAAACAACTCCATCGGGGGTGGGGTGGGGGTTTAATTGTAAGGTTTTATGGAAGATAAAAAGAAATAGTAGTAAAAGCATGTGAATTGTCTTTTAAATTTCTCAATTTTGAGTTTTATATAGAGCCCTACGTAATTAAAAAAAAAAAAGATCCAAAAAGAGAATAACAATATTAAATGGATTATCCACCTCTAGTTTAGTGGGCTTGTATGTCATTTTTATATACCTTCATTGTGATAAAGTGGTGTTGGCTACAATATGTGGGAAACTAGTGTTTTACGTCCCATCTCTCCATTAATAGCATTGGCATTAAAAACGAAACTGAACAAAGTGCACTGTTCACATAGAAACGTGCCCATGAAAAAAAAGAGATGATTCTAGTGGTGATTATATATTACCTTTTTGGTAGCGATCATTCCATTTATGGTCAAATACATATATAAAAAATTACTACGTGGATTGTGTATCATAATCAAATGAAAAGCAATTCAAATTAGGGGATAAATCCAATAGGACAAACACAGTCACCAAAAGTTCATGAAAGTGTTAATTATTTTACCTAAAATACAAGTTTTGGCTATGATTGTTAAATCAAATTCATGTCTTAGAGACAAAGTTTTCAATTTCCATTATAAAATACCCTCATAAAAAAGTTCCTCATCCCCTTGTTTTTGTAAGACAAATCTTCAAGTTCGTGTCCCTTGGTTGCGTATGCAACTTAAAGAAATTAAAACTGAAAACTTCAAAATAATATGAACCTGCCACCTCAAATTTTCAAGTTAAGAAAAATTGAACTAAAAGCCCTTATTTTATACCCCTTCTCATAAGGTACCACATGCCAAATTTATAGGATTTTGAAAAAAAAAAAAAAAATCTCCAACTTTATATGCCCCTAAGTTGCATATTATGTCACTTAAAAAGCAAGATCAAGCACCTCGAAAGTATAAAACCTCTTCAAATCCCAAGTCTATAACTGGGCAAAGTTTGACTCAATAAAGAGCCAAGCTCACTAAATTCTCCCCTTAAATATGACTCAAGTGAAGTCCTAGATGTTGGTTTTAGAAATAGATCAGTTAATTCCACCAAGGGTACGTAGAAGATCCATCAAAAAGTAAATTCTAGGTGCAATTAGAAGTCAACAACAACGACGACGACAACAACAACAACAACGATGACAATGACAATGACAATGACGATGACTATGACGATGACAGCATAACAATAAAAACAATACCAATAATAACTCCAACAGTAAGAAGAAGAAATGGATTAGATTCTAAGAATGGCTAATTCAATAAATAAAAATTATGAAATGGCTACAAGAATACAACACTCATCCATAAAAAAATACTAAAATAAAATATCATGTGACAAAAATCAAATTAAATCGCAGCTATCAACTTAGCCAAAATAAATAAAATGAAATCAAATAAGAATTGCAAGTGGTTATCAATTTAACCAAATTTTAATATAAACTAAACCAAAAGAAAATATAAATTTAAATAAATAAGAGCACTACGACTAGTTTGATCCCTTATAAACGTACATAACTCACATCAAATGGAGAGTACACCCTAAATCGCAAACAAACATAAAAATTTCCCTCCCTGCTTTGCACATGCAGACCATGTATGTGCATCACCCTTCCTAAAATGTGTCAATATATCGATTATTCGATACAATTAAGCTAAGAAATTGGAGTGGCTCCACATCAAGAAATTTTCTTCACGACACTTGACAACTGTCTGTCCAAACTAAAACGAATTTACTTAATAAAACGAAGAAAAAAAGTCAAATATAGTAGATTGGAATCAAAAGGTAGTTATGCGAGGGAGAGAAGTAATTAAAAAGGTCCATCATCTTGAATACAGTCACACTCATATTAATAAACTAATCTATATTCATATGTATTGAAAATTTGTGTTGTGCATTATATTTATTTTAGTAGTTGTTTGCTCAACTTTAACTAAAGAACTTTCAACAGTAAATTAAGGAACTCATTGTTTAAGGTTATGTGAGAACAGGCATAAACCCTTACTCAATATCGGCCTTCTTGTTCCTAACAATGGTGGTTCCTTTCGTATGTTTCTGCAAATCATCAAATCTGAATAAAGCGAACAGATCAAGGGAAGATGACTTTCAAAATAAAGGGCAATCTTTATGAATGGTTAATGATGTCTTCAAACTCTATAATGTCCCTAGCACACTCATAAGACTCATGAATGCGATACTTTGACATTTCCTTGGAAAATTTGTTGCGGTTTTATATGATGACCTTGTTTAAGATGAAAAAGATCACTTTTTATAACGCCCCAAAATGCTAATAATATGATTTACAGAAAATTATAGCGGAAGACTTAATAATAGAGGGCGCTACCGCCATCCTGATAAGGACAAGGCTCACTGAAACCATTTAATTTTACAACTCATGTTCACAATCATAAAATCTATTAAATTGAAATACTTCAAGACCAAAGTCCATAATAGGTCAACCATACTATGTACTAACTTACA
The DNA here is from genome assembly GCA_029747015.1 of Carnegiea gigantea. Taxonomy (NCBI): domain Eukaryota; kingdom Viridiplantae; phylum Streptophyta; class Magnoliopsida; order Caryophyllales; family Cactaceae; genus Carnegiea; species Carnegiea gigantea. Next base: position 70,577 of record JAKOGI010000405.1, on the reverse strand, counting down.
CTCCATACCATACAAGTAACTTCACCCTAAGGTCGATTCCAATATTCATGTTATGTTGAATCCACTGTAAGCATCTGACGAGTCCCAGAAGGGCTTGCTAAATGGAGAAACATGTGATACTTCCTCACCTAAAATGAAAAACATGAAAACAATTCGAAAATATGAGCAAAAACTCAGTACATATATTTCTGTATTGTAAAACGCGCATAGAAACACTGTTGATGGGTACCCGTCTTTGCAATTCATTTAGTTGGCAATAACAATGAAAATGGAAGTAATATGAAACTGAGTTGCTTATTATTATCTGAATGTGAACCCCTTGCACTGATATGATCTATACGTAGGTGTATACCTGCTAATCTGATCAAGAGTTGGCCTGAAGTCGTGCGAGTAAATGATGGGCTGACGCCCTATAGATGATAACTGATGGGGTCACAAGTTAAATGGCAAATCACGGTATAAACTGATTCATTGATAAACTCATTAAGAGTTGTAACTTGATAAACATGATCTGCTTTCTGGAGATACAGACAATAGGCGTACCTTGAATCTTTAAAAAATGTCATCTGACTTGATAAAAGTCAGTTGTTTCATAATTGCCATCTGACTTGAAAAATATGTTCTGACTTGATAACACTTATGCATAATAGAAAACGATAACTAGGCCTCAACTCTGTTTTATAAATGTCATTGTAAGTGTATGTAATCAGTAAATGATCTTTATTCACATAATTGAGTAAGTAAAAGTATGTGTAGTAGAAATTGAGTAATCATATGGTATATATAACTTGGGTATTTCAATATAACTTCAACACTGAGTTGACGAAAGTACTTAAATTTGATATGGAAATAAAAATAAAATAGTCCACAATGAGATAAATGAGATTACAAAGAAAAAGGCCTTAATAGTGATAATTGAAAGAGTGGTTATGGCCTTTTCTAAAATAGGTTACTGATACGAATTTAAGGCTTGCTGAAGGCTTGCTGATGTATAACTTGGTTCAAACTATTGGTTCAAGGTAACAGCGAGTATACTAGATTGACCTGATAAATACATTTGATATATACTGAAGTGAGTAAGTAATAAAGGTTTGAGGCATAGAGAGACATATCTTCGCTCAAAAATAGCATAAACTGCAATAACTCTCCCACTTCTCATAATTCAATCATAAATCCGTTAGATATAGAATTCCACCTGAAATGAATCATTGTACTCAATAAAAGCTATTAAGCTCACTAAACTTGGTATTTTTCTTTGTAAAATCCATAAATGATTCAGAGCTCATAAACAAACGTCCAATTTGTATAATTGTCTTCTTCTTTCTCATTAATCAAGCTAAAATGACCTTGCTTGGCCCAAAATACACAAAATAAGTGCATGATCAATCTCCCTCAATCCTTATTATTGCTCTTTGCAAATCTATTCAAAATGCTTCCAAAAATCACTAAATTCCAACAACTCAACCAAAATTCACGAAATCTTCTAGGAAATTCAAAAATAGTAAGAACAATCTATAGGAAAATTTTCAAAATTTTCCTCCACCAAGTATACGTTGCACAAAAATTACAATAACTGTCCAATTACACCAAAGCAGATCAGTGCATTTCAAAAATTCATAACTTTCATCCTAGACCTCAAATGGACACCTAAAACCCCAATATGTAAAGATTAAGAAGTCTTATAAAAATTTCATCAAGGACACAAATACATGATTGCCACAAGAGGTTTCCCAAAATGGGGCTTAAACACAAGTACGTCAGTTTTTGATCCATTCTGCACAGTCTCGGTAAAAAGACCATAACTTTTTCCTCAGACCTCGGATTGAGGCAATTCAAGAGGCATTTTAAAGCTAACACACTAAGCTATCGACCCATCAAAACTCATAATTTTTGGATGAGCCGATCATTACCAGTTTCATCTTGAACACTGTCCTGTTTTTCTGAAAATTCCAGGTCTTTCTGTTTTGGGCTTTTCTTCCTTTTTCACATAAAACGTCTCTTGAAATCATTCCAACCTACCAAAAACATCATCATAACTATCAATAAAACTAAAGATTACAAAATCAAACACAAATCAATCCATAAACATGGTTTTCATTTAAGCTTGCATGAACATGATCACTTCCTAACCCTAGCTCAACCCCACCATGATCAATACCCAAAATAACTCTTGTTCTTATCAAAACTCATGATCAATGATCACAATTATCAAAACAAGAATCAAAACTAAAATAAAGCATCCAAACCAACAAGATCAAGATCACTTACTTTGAAGATAAGTACAGATAGAGGTGGAGTTTAGTGGTTTTGAGGATGGGAGGTGGTAGCTAGTGGTGGAGGGATGTTAGAGGCGGCAAACTTGGCCGGAGTTTGGCAGGAAACTCACCAGAAACATGCTGGAATAGTGGCAGCTGCTAGAGGGTAGGGGGTGGCCGAGTTTAGAGAGAGGAAGAAGTGAGAGAAGGAGCTTGAATTTACTTGGTGTAAAATGAAGGAAAAAACACTAGGTAGAATATATGGCTGAGGTTTTTAGCTTAAAAGCCCACTTTTTACCAATGGTAATTTGCAAGAATTAATGATAATTAGCTAAGCAAATGATGTAAAGATTGTTGGGTCGAAATTGGCCTTAAATAAGCTCGGGTTCGGAAAATAGTCAAACCGAGTGCGATTAACTCAAAATTAAAGTTCTGCAAGGTTATTAAAAAAAATAATAATAATAATATATAAACAACAACAACAACAACAACAACAACAACAACAACAACAACAACAACAACAATAATAATAATAATTATTATTATTATAATAATAATAATAATAATAACTTCTTAAACCATAATTCTTAAACCATAAAAATATAAAAATTGGCCTACTACCGATTCACCCGATATTTAATTAATTAACAAAACTTGAATTAACAATCACTGAAACTTGAATTGCAAAATGGGACCCAAATGCAATATCCCCCAACCGAAGTGATTAAATACGGTAAATAAAAGGGGGAATTTAAATGACACAAGATAATTCGGTAAATATACAAATTGAGTGTCATTGAATTAATAAACATAGTTTGTTAAACAAATAACCATGAGTGATTAAATTCATAAACTTGATAAATTAAATGAATAAACATGATTAATTAAATAAGTAAATATGATTTAAATAAAAAAATATAGGTTAGGGTCGGGTTATTACAGCCTTCCCTTCTTAAAGAGTTTCGTCCTCGAAACTTATGCACTTGTCAAATGTATGCAATGCCGTTAAAAAAAAAAAAAAAAAACACATGGGTCATCGGCTCCCGTTACTTTCCTCTGAAGAGGTATAGTTTGCCCAATATACTCTGATTAAGGGTGTCTACGTATTGTATAACTGCTCAATCCCATGTTTCAGTAGTAGATCTGGATACTTCTCACACAATAGCTTCAATGAACTCAATTACTTTGAGTCAACATTGATATTCTCTTTGAAAGAAAAGACCCTTGTTACTGGAGAGGAGGTGCTTACTACTAGTTCATCACCTTGTCCACTAATGGAAACTGGTATATACCCTGATAAGTATTCTGATACTAATACGAGCTAAAAACACATTATATACGTGTTCGGGTTCAACATGTAAATGCAGTCAACAAGCTACAGGATTTAACCTTTCAATGAATCATAAGGCCCCAAGTAACTAGTCCCTAATTATCCTTGGATAGTCGTTTTCTTACCATCTGAACTAGAAAAGCCTTTTGAAAAACTTTATAACCCCTCTGAGACTTTGGTTATTTCCTTGCTTTGCCAGCACAACTCTTTTGTCACCCTGGTATCACCTCAACGTGTGCTTGAATTTTCCCTCTTGATGCTCGCTTGGGTTAGCTCTAATCTTGTAGTCAAAGTTTCTTCTGGCTCACTCCAATATAATTAGACAATGCTTGAGATTATACCCTTATCAAAATGTCCTCATCTGATATTCCTAATGTTTTACATGATCTCCCCTCATCAGACTACTTAAGGATCTACTCCCGATCAATAATGGGCCATGAAATGACCACGGTTACGGATGAGGGTGATGAAATTCTTAGCCAAGCGAATCATTGCATACAAAAGAAATGAATAATGAGGCTAGAAAAGATTTATAACAGAGGGATTAACATGGGGGTTAGAATAAAGATAAACATAAGTGTATTATGAATTCTGAAATATAATGCCACCAGAATTATAGTTTATAAATATGGATCATAAAGGGTCCAATAAATAATCCACCTAGGAGAAAGATGGCATGGTTATACTTGGGTTTCACTAATGAATTGGAAACAAGATGACAAGCAACTGAGTTTCAACTAGGTGAATTATAGCCACAAGGAACAAGATAAGTACAATAGATAGATGGGACAAGCAATGTGCAATAAATAGATACATAGATTGGATAAGCAAAGTGCAATGGATAGATAAATGGATTAGACAAACAAAGTGCCAATGGCTAGATAAATAGATTGGATAAACAAGCAAGGTCTAATGAATTGATAAATGAATTGAATAGGCTGCAGTGGAAACATGTGTTTGCTCATAGCGAGCCAAGTCAAGTATGGCAATAAGATTAAATAAGGATTACTGAAGTTCACTTATGAGAATATAAGATATAGGTGTGAGAATTGCAGGTGCCATAACTAAATCAATAGATTGAAACGGTAAAATGCAATGGATAGATCAACAAATTGAATGTGCAAAGTACCAGTGGATAAGTAAATAGGTTGAACAAGTGACATTAGAAACGTGCCTTTGCTCATATGAAACCAATTCAAGTCCAGTAATAAGATTGAACAACAAAGCTAAAGTTTACTTATGAACATGTAAGATAGATGTGTGGGCGCTGATGTTCACAATAAGGAGAGTAAGGGGATTATGACAATCGCAATCACCCACACCAATGAGAGTTGAATTACATTATGAATTCAGAACAAGTTATATGAGCTTATCATTATGAATAAATGAGATGTAAGATAGATGTGGGAGCCATCTCTCAACGAAATGAACTACAACTCAAGATCATGAAATAAAAATGGTGAAGGTTGAGAGCACTGGAATGTTGACAACCATATCAGGTTGAACAAAAATGTATTACACATTTAACAATGGGTTTGCAAAGACATGAAAGATCACGCTAATAGGAACATCGAGTTGAAATGCAAGGGAGCTTAAACAATATTGGATAGTATCAAGTTTTGAAGATGAAACAAGCAAACAAGAATTACTATAAATGGGTAGTCTTACTAAAGATAATTTGTAGTTGCATGGTTAAGGTGTGATAGTCAAACCTTAAATCGTTCCTGGAAAAGACATCTGTTGTTGGCAGTTAATCCCATAAATCATTTATTCAAGGTATAGAGCATCTATTTTGATAGTGACCTTACGTAACTCTCTGTACACAGTACACAACCATAAGATTCTGTCTTTCTTCTTTGTAGAAACCTAAGGTTTCCCACGAGGACACACTTGGTCAAATAAATCCTTTACAACTAATCCACTGGATCTTTAATTCTTTGGACTCTGTTGGGGGTCATATGATAGGGGTTTTGAAAATGGATTGAGCACCTAGAACTAGGTTGATGTGAAAATCAATGTTTCTTGGGGAGAAATAATCCCGATAGTCCTCAGATGAAACATCTCTAAATCCACCAACTGGAAATATGGATATGGATATACCGAGTATGGTTAACAAATCACTAATATTCAATGCATTACTGACATGATAATCCACTGGCTTGCGCAATGTAATTGAGGGAATCAATAGGGCTTTTCTTCCATCGGCCCGTAGATACACACGTTTAGCCAATCCTCCTCTCTTAGGCTAACCTTAAGATTTACCAACCATCGTAGTCCTGTAAGTACACAGTCAGTTCAGCCCCATAATAATACCACATCTGCCAATCAAACTGAATTGAATGTCCAATGAATATGGTTCCAGCAATACTACTAGAGCCATGTGTATAAAAGATAAACATTCAACTGCCTTCTGGTCTCAGTACATTGAAATGACAGAGGTGGTAATCTAAAATGTAAAGAGATGCAACCACAACATGAACTCTTGCAAAGATATTTCTTTATTGGTTAGAAAGGACCAACATGTAAGCTGAATGAATGAAAGGATGAAGAATTATAGTGAAAGAGGCAAGGCATAGAAATGAGCTGTAGCATATACAAGATATGCAGTTTATTCATAATGGTCATGATAGTAAAGTAAATGATCTATGTTATGAAGTTGAGAGAGAGAGTATTAAGTAATGAAGGCGAAGAAATGTAACAGGTTACCAATCGGCTTTTGAAAGGTCATACGGTATCCGTATGCGAGTAAAATGACGAAGATAAGGGGTAACACTATCAGAAGGAAAATTTTATTCATCTGATGTTTGAAAGGATAATATGTCAAGATGAAGGGGTCAATCTTATAACTGAACATGATGACATCCATTAATAAAACAATTTACAATAAATGGAAGTCTTGAGCAGGCATATAAACTTCAAAACTGCTGGCAGATGAAAATAGCCCCAATCGTTGTTTATCACTAACAAGATAGGCTATATTAATAAAGAAAGGATTACCAAAATAACTTGAGTAATGACATGCAGTCACGACCATGGAGTAGTATGCCAACATAACGTTACGGTGGTATAGAAACACGAACAATATGGATACATTTAATTGCTACAAGGTCACTCAATGACTGGGTCTGAAGCACCCAAAGGCTTCGCAAGTAATAAATGAATAGTGCCCAAATAGAAGCAATGAGTTCAAGTAGGTGACAGTAAAAATATACACATAGTGATGACTGAGTTGTAAGTAGAATGAGTCAAATATGCTTAGGAAGAACTGCAAATCACCCAGGAATGCACATTGGGAGTCATTATAGGCTCCAGTATGGAAATAGAGAATTAAATGACTATGATTGTCAGGGTTTGAATCGCCTATAAGAAACGTTGCTTAGATGTGTTTGAAGAAGTCCCCACAGACCACATATGAGAATTTTCGTAAACACTCCATTAAAAATCAAAAGAGTGTTAGCAGCAACGAAATAATGCCTCTGAACCATTCAAGGTAACTAGGACAGAAATAAGTCAATTGCATGAAGTAATGGGAGCAGTGCTGATGTAAGGTCTTAGTGTCAAGACCAGATGATTCCAATACCTGGCAACTTAATCTTACTTGTCCAACACATGTATATATGCCAAGTAGCACACCATAAGCTACTAATTGTTATCTCCATAACTAAGCACTCATTGTAACATTCATCTCATATTGTTCACCTCAAAGATATTGCCCCACAAGGCATTTCCTGATCTAGAGGTTTACATCTAACTTGACACTATATTCATCCCTTAAGACGTTGCAAATGGCATCCCCATATTGAGTTTCAACCATCACTGTACCCAAGAATAGGGATATGATATTAACACACCTTAATAAGACTCTCAAATTCTGGGGAAAAACGGACAGAGTTTCTCCTATAAACTGATTAAAATCGAGGCTTAAAGCCTTACAATAGATACCTGAAATAGAGAGAAATACTTCAATAGCTCAACGGCCACACGCCGGAGTTCATAACTCAACGGGTCACACACCCGGAGTGCACAATTGCAAAAATTTAGACAAAGGAGAGGAATAAAACATACAATACAACTCCCAGATAAATGAGAACATGCCTCACTAACAGGTAACTCAAATGGTTCCACAGTCCACTTTGCTTATGCTTGAATCTCATGATATTAACAAATGATTGAGTCACTCAAATGAAAATGGTTTCTCCAGATATGCCCATACATATGAACTTATAAGTAATAGCTCATTTACTGGTCCAATATAACTCATACACACCTTGATGGCTAACTCATAAACACTTGATAGCTCACAGTGGCCCTTAAATCTTGGCTCTGATACCAAATCTGTAACGCCCCAAAAATGCTAATGATATGATTTACAGAAAACTGCAGCGGAAGACTTAATAATAGAGAGCGCTACTGCCGTCTTGATAAGGACAAGGCTCACTGAAACTATTTAATCTTACAACTCATGTTCACAATCACAAAATCTATTAAAGTGAAATACTTCAAGACCAAAGTCCATAATAGGTCAACCATACCATGTACTAACTCACACTCCATACTACACAAGTAACTTGACCCTAAGGTCGATTCCAATATTCATGCTATGTTGAATCCACTGTAAGCATCTGACGAGTCCCAGAAGGGCTTGCTAAATGGAGAAACATGTGATACTTCCTCACCTAAAATGGAAAACATGAAAACAATTCGAAAATATGAGCAAAAACTCAGTACATACATTTCTGTATTGTAAAATGCGCATAGAAATACTGTTGATGGGTACCCGTCTTTGCAATTCATTTAGTTGACAATAACAATGAAAATGGAAGTAATATGAAATTGAATTGCTCATTATTATCTGGATGTGAACCCTTTGCACTGAAATGATCTATACATAGGTGTACACCTGCCAATCTGATCAGGAGTTGGCCTGAAGCCGCGCAGATAAATGATGGGCTGACGCCCTATAGATGATAACTAACGGGGTCACAAGTTAAATGGCAAATCACTGTATAAACTGATTCATTGATAAACTCACTTGATAAACATGATCTGCTTTCTGAAGATACAGACAATGGACGTACCTTGAATCTTTAAAAAATATCATTTGACTTGATAAAAGTCAGTTGTTTCATAATTGCCATCTGACTTGAAAAATATGTTCTGACTTGATAATACTTATACATAACAGGGAACGATAACTAGGCCTCAACTCTGTTTCATAAATGTCATTGTAAGTGTATGTAATTAGTAAATGATTTTTACTCACATAATTGAGTAAGTAAAAGTATGTGTAGTAGAAATTGAGTAATTATATGGTATATATAACTTGGGTATTTCAATATAACTTCAATACTGAGTTGACGAAAGTACTTAAATTTGATATGAAAATGAAAGTAAAATAGTCCACAATGAGATAAATGAGATTACAAAGAAAAAGGCCTTGATAGTGATAATTGAAAGAGTGGTTATGGCCTTTTCTAAAATAGGTTACTGATACGAATTTAAGGCTTGCTGAAGGCTTGCTGATGTATAACTTGGTTCAAACTATTGGTTCAAGGTAACCGCGAGTATACTAGATTGACCTGATAAATACATTTGATATATACTGAAGTGAGTAAGTAATAAAGGTTTGAGGCATAGAGAGACATATCTTCGCTCAAAAATAGCATAAACTGCAATAACTCTCCCACTTCTCATAATTCAATCATAAATCCGTTAGATATAGAATTCCACCTGAAATGAATCATTGTACTCAAAAAAAACTATTAAGCCCACTAAACTTGGTATTTTCCTTTGTAAAATTCATAAATGATTCAGAGTTCATAAATAAACATCCAATTTGTATAATTGTCTTCTTCTTTCTCATTGATCAAGTTAAAAACTCCATGAAAGGCCATGAATATTCATGTCCCCCTTAAATGACCTTGCTTGGCCCAAAATAGACAAAATCAGTGCATGATCAATCTCCCTCAATCATTATTATTGCTCTTTGCAAATCTATTTAAAATGCTTCCAGAAATCACCAAATTCCAACTACTCGACCAAAATTCATGAAATCTTCTAGGAAATTCAAAAATAGTAAGAACAATCTACAGGAAAATTTTCAGAATTTTCCTCCACCAAGTATACGTTGCACAAAAATTACAATAACTGCCCAATTGCACCAAAGCAGATTAGTGCATTTCAAAAATTCATAACTTTCATCCTAGACCTAAAATGGAGACCTAAAACCCCAATATGTAAAGATTAAGAAGTCTTATAAAACTTTCATCAATGACACAAAACATGATTCCTACAATAGGTTTCCCAAAATGGGGCTTAAACACAAGTGCGTTAGTTTTTGATCCATTCTGCACAGTCTCGGTAAAATGACCATAACTTTTTCCACAGACCTTGGATTGAGGCGATTCAAGAGGCATTTTAAAGCTAACACACTGATATATCTACCCATTAAAACTCATAATTTTTGGATGAGCCGATCATTACCAGTTTCATCTTGAACACTCTCCTATTTTTCTAAAAATTCCAGGTCTTTCTGTTTTGGGCTTTTCTTTCTTTTTCGCATAAAACGTCTCTTGAAATCATTCCAAATTACCAAAAACATCATCATAACCATCAATAAAACTAAAGATTACAAAATCAAATACAAATTAATACATAAACGTGGTTTCATTTAAGCGTGCGTGAACATGATCACTCCCTAACCCTAGCTCAAACCCACCATGATCAATACCCAAAATAACTCTTGTTCTTATCAAAACTCATGATCAATGATCACAATTATCAAAACAAGAATCAAAACTAAAATAAAGCATCCAAACCAACAAGATCAAGATCACTTACTTTGAAGATAAGTGGAGCTAGAGGTGGAGTTTAGTGGTTTTGAGGATGGGAGGTGGTAGCTAGTGGTGGAGGGATGTTAGGGGCGGCAAACTTGGCCGGAGTTTGGCCAGAAACTCACCGGAAACATGCTGGAATAGTGGCAGCTGCTAGAGGGTAGGGGTGGCCGAGTTTAGAGAGAGGAAGAAGTGAGAGAAGGAGCGTGAATTTACTTGGTGTAAAATGAAGGAAAAAAAACACTAGGTAGAATACATGGCTGAGGTTTTTAGCTTAAAAACCCACTTTTTACCAATGGTAATTTGCAAGCATTAATGATAATTAGCTAAGCAAATGATGTAAAGATTGTTGGGTCGAAATTGACCTTAAATAAGCTCGGGTTCGGAAAATAGTCAAACCGAGTACGATTAACTCAAAATTAAAGTTCTGCAAGGTTATTAAAAATAATAATAATAATAATAATAATATATACAACAACAACAACAACAACAACAACAACAACAACAACAATAATAATAATAATAATAATAATTTCTTAAACCATAATTCTTAAACCATAAAAATATAAAAATTGGCCTACTATGGATTCACCCGATATTTAATTAATTAACAAAACTTGAATTAACAATCACTGAAACTTGAATTGCAAAATGCAATATCCCCCAACCGAAGTGATTAAATACGATAAATGAAAGGGGGAATTTAAATGACACAAGATAATTCGGTTAATATACAAATTGAGTGTCATTGAATTAATAAACACAGTTTGGTTAAACAAATAACCATGAGTGATTAAATTCATAAACTTGATAAATTAAATGAATAAACATGATTAATTAAATAAATAAATATGATTTAAATAAATAAATATAGGTTAGGATCGGGTTATTACACTTTTAAGCATCCTGAAGAAGTGTTCTGTTCTTCTTAGGGCTCGAAAGCCATACATAAGTATGGATAAATATGAATTCTTCACTCTTATTGTGATATTCTTGAGGTAAGTGGCCTTAAAATATGGTACTTCTGTGAATCTTGCCTTCACTTCAAATTCTGCCCTTAAATTTCTCTATGCTTTTGTTTTAGGATTTTTGGCTATAATTTTTCCTTTTATGATGTGCTCTTCTCAGCATTTACTCCCTTATATAGTGATGAGCAAATAGTTGGGCTCTACTTTTGATAATATAACAAAAGTGGGGACATAGGGAGACATGGGTATTACGTTACCAATTTCTAAGTATTGCTATTCACACACTATTTTTTAAAAAAATTTGCATGATATTTATATTGCACATACACTAATATCTTATGCGATTATCGCATGCCATTTTCTCATATTATAAGGTCAATTTTGCAGCTAATTATCACAACCGTAATGAATACTTACCTAACATACTAGTAATACTATGTGCTTTGTACATACACACAAAATCTTATTGATTTAAGTATTGTAAATCACACATTGCATTGGATTGTCATAAAATAATCATACCTTTCTTTTTAACAAATTATATATCCACTTTTGTTGATTAGAACAATTTAGTTTTTGATAGAATAATTTTATTGATTTGTAGTATTGATCATACTATGGTGAAGAATTTCACAATCTTCTTCTTAACATAAAAAAGCGAAAGATAGAAGATTTGCTCTTCATAAACATAGTATTATTTTTCCCCCAATAAGCTAGGATCTTAGAGGCTTTATTTTACACCTTTATGTTATATACTCATGTTATGTGAAAATAATTTATGGAAGAGCAAGTACATGATGAAGAAATCACCCATCATTTGCCATCTAATTTCAATTTTTCAAAAGCATCCATATTAGGTAATTTTTAATTATATTTATTTTTCACCATCTCTTAAAAGCAACTTTTAGTATAGATTCTTAAAGCAATTTTTAAGTTGTCTCATTTTCCTTCATGCGTTTCCATAAAATATTTGTTATTTCTTAAAAACCATGGTTACTCCTTAGTGACTGACTTAGGCATAAACTTACTTATTTTGGACAAGTGCTCATCAAAGAATGGACTTTCAATAATTATTGACAAAATTATTTGAAAACTGAGAAGAGTTACAAGGAAAAGTGTGTAGAATTCCCTTAGCACAAGTGTATGCTATAATCGCTAAAAAATCTAAACAAGATAATCCAATTACCATAGGATGTGATAGAGAAGAGACTTATAGATGTAACAAAGTTCCAATAGAGAACAAAAAACACAAAACGACATTTGGTGGATAAGCCATCCATTGGAGATATCTGAAAAGCAACTTGTTTGGTTTTTGGAAAGTTAAGATGAAGAATTCATCACATAATCGTAAACCATTAAACAACATCTTTGGACATTCTCATGCTTGAAGGTGAAGAAAATTAAGGAGTTGACTTTGGCAAGGTGTACCGTTAAGACATATTAGTACGTCACCTTAACAAGCTAATTTTAATATTTTATTAATATCTAGGACACTTATAATACAAGGCCACTTTATAATACAAAGGCCAAAAATTATAAGAGAAAGCTTAGGGCTCGTTCTACTATTAATGCATTAATCAAAGGACTTTTTGAGGGTGACTTCACTTATAACATAAACAAGGATGAAAAGGAGCATCTGAACTTTTTCCTTTTATGCAACTTTATTCCATTACCTTGATAGAGAGATATTCAAATCCTTTTGTGATGGATTGCACTTGCAAAACTAACGTAACGAAATTCCTTTGTTAGATATTATTAGTAGCCCCAATCCAGTAGAGTAAATGTTATCCTTCTCATGTTAGGAAGATGTCTTTACTGACGTATCTAGAATAGTCACTAGTTTAGTCCAAAGAATATGGTTATTCTCTTGTTGAAAAATGTTTACCATGAGGGGAGCCCTAACTACCTAGGGAAATATAGGAGAGCCCCCCTCTTACATAATGGGTGCGTACCTATTTAGGAAAGTCGTGAATATGAATGAGTAACCACTCTTGAATTTACAGTCATGGTTGAGATCAAGAGTCCTGAATTTTGGAATGGAGGTGAGATTTAGAGGCTATGGTGATTGAGAGGAGTGGTAAAGTGGGTGAACAGTTTGTCCACGTCTAATTCGATGGGAGTGGTCAATGGAATGCTTCTTTGTACTCAAAAACCAAGATTTCACTCTCCGCTTGCCTGGGCTGCCATTGCAGGTTTTTGGGGCATGTAGTTGCTCTTTATTCTCTCCATTTCTCTCTTTTTTTGAAACTAAATGATCCAATTCAAATCTTCATGGTTGAGTCTCAAAGGGGTTACCTATGTATCTTATGTGGAATCAAGTGAACCCGAGTATAAAAGTAAGAACATTCAGCTTAAAAAGGGGGAGCCTATAGGAAAACATTTTAAGGTGTGCTTCTGGATTAGGGTTCCAAAGGAAGGGAATTGGCATGAAGGCTCAAATAACCCTCATAAAATCCTAAGTGTGCAAGAGTGGTGAAGTTAATGCAAATCAGCATTTTTTCCCTTACTTTATCTTTCTTATTTTCAAACTCTTCTTTTTTTTTCCTCTTTTTTTTTTTTCCTTTGGGCAGGAGCATTTGGTTTGAACTCTTCTTCTTTTTTCTTTTTCTTTGTTAATTTTGATATTGATGTCGCCCATGGTACATTCCCACTCCCTGGTTATGGCGGATGTGATAATGAAAGAAATAAGCTTATTTGAAGGCTCAAAAGGGTTCTAAGTGAGAATTTATCGGGTTTAATAAAGGTATTAATGTGGGCTGCCAAAGGAAGCGCCCTATTCTAGGCATATTCTTTAAAGCTACATGACTTTTATTGCAAGAAAGTCTTGATCTTTCCCCTTTTCCAGATGGTGGATTGAAATCCTTAATCCTTTTTCTTTTAATATTGCACTCTCTTCTTTTGCTGAGCTCACCTTGTGAGATTTTCGAGCTAGCCCCCCTTTTTTTCTTCTTTTTCGTTTTTTATCTCTTCTTTTTGTTCACCTGCGCTCAGTATAGAATAGAAGCATTTTAGAAAGAAGAATATAATAATATACAAAAGAATCAATGGAGAAGATGATTTATTAATATATTAAGGTTATATCAGACTTGGATTTACGATAGAAAGGGAAGTGAGTGACTCTATGAGTCACCAAATTATTATGGGTTCACGACACATCATATCTTCTAAATTCAACAGAATTTAAGGCATCTTGTGTGGAGGCATTTTGGGCTTGGATTCAACTATGCTAATTATGTACCCCATCTTTGCTTTGGTGATCTAAAATAGCAAGAATGTCATCATATAAGCTAAGCGGGTTATTGCCCTTTATGAGTGATTCTAATAGGGATCTATTCGATGTAGTAATCTAGAGCATGCACCTCCTTACATATAAGGTCTTTGTCTTGCCATATTCTGATAGTTGCCCTTCTAATTGCTATCAGTCTTGGCTGGGCCTTCCTAGCTAATTCTACCTCTAATAGCACACATATGTTCTTTAGTGCAATGAAGTTTTCAAATGGTGTAAATCACAGGCGCTATCTATATGTGGGCTGAAGGTTCTTGACGGATAACCTTATTTGATCAGCCTTTGAGAGTTGGTTAGCCATATAGGTGGCTTTTTCCCTCTATCAAGCAAGAAAGTCAGAAAAGCTTTCCTTCTCCATCTACTTAGATAAGTATAGGTCTCTTAGTGTGATTGGTAACGTAGAAATTCTTTACAAATATCATCCCAACTTGTGGCCTTTTGTGGGCCTATAGTAATATACCACCCCATTACATCCTTGTCGAATGTCCAAGGAAATATGATGGGGAAGATGTCCTAATCAATTCCTTTTAGTGTCAATGCACTAAGAAAATTCCTCACGCAATAGTGAGGATTTTCAATTCCATGGAACTTAATGTCTGGCACAGTGAATTTTAGGGATAGTTTTTCTTTCGAGATAGAAGTTAATCCCGTATAGTTATTAAAGTAATTGTTGAACATGGAAGATTCCTTAAGCAGTTGTTATATTTGATCTACTCGTAGATCAATTTAATGAGTGCTCTTTTCCCCTTTTTCTTCTTTCTTCTTATCATCTTCTCCTCCTCTATTGAGAGGTTTCTCACCTTTTTCCTTTAAGATACTCTTGATAAGAGTTTGAAGTGTGGTGACCATCAATTCTATCTTCTTGTCACTTTCATCCATCCTAGTTTGCATCTTTTCTAGCATCTTTACTAGCCATCGAATTTGGTGTGTGTTATGTTAGATTTGGACTTAGACTTAGACTTGGACTTTGTTCTTGACCCAGTAGGCAGAATTTCCTTAGACTATTCTCAAGATAGAAGTCTCCATCTCTACGGACTTCATTCGTACACTTTCTTTGCCTTCCCCATCCTTAACAATAAGTTGACGAATTAGAGAGGTGGAATGTTATGAGCGGTCAACTGTGCTAGATATAAGCTAAATGAAATGATTAATGACTTGTAATTTGAAGAGAATGAGATGATGACTTGATGGGCTTGAAGGTTTATGCTAAAATGGAGTTAAGATATGGGGTTTTCGGCTGAAATCGAGCCTTATCCTGGATCAAGTCCCAAGTTGGACTTAAAGAACTGACTTATAAGCCCAAGTTAGACTCAAGTCTTTCTTAGGTGAATCATGGGCCTATTAATGACCTAAGTATAACTGTGGTTTTGTTTTCTTATAATGGCATAGTCTTTGCGCGTGGATGGATCTAGGTGGACTCATATAGGGACCCTATATCTAGGGAATATGATGTGTGAACCATGAACTCATGCATGGGTAAGACATCTAAGTCTTAATTGGATTTATGCATTATGAATGTGATGCACGATTAGATGAAACCTAGAATGACCATTGCTATAAAGGTCTAATGAACCGTATTACACACCTTGGGCCTAGATGCACTCATGGACTATACATGACAAGTTGTAATGATACATGACTCTTAGGCATCAAGTATCCTACAACTAATGTGCTAAGACCCAAAATGAAGTATGTTGATTCATGGACCTAACTCTAACACTAAGAGCTAGAATATCGTCCTATGCCATGACTGTAAGCCTTAAATAGGCCCAAATTTACCCTCTTTTATTCTGACTCTCTATTGGATTTTTCTGTATACAAACTGACAGACTTTACCAACTAGACCCTTAGAGATCTCAGCCGGGTTCTGGGCCTGACATAGTCTCTATTTTGCCCCAGATATAGAAATCCAATTCCTCTTTTTTTTCTTTTTTTTTGACAATCCCAACTGGAATTTACCTTTTACCAGAGTTGACACTTCTATACTGGAATTAGAGCCTTTTCCAGATTCTAGATCAAGAGTCCTATTAGGGCTCAATTAGACTAGAAATCATTTTTGGTCCCTAATCCAATTCCTATGATTCCTTTTTTGGTCAAAACTAGAACTCTAGACTGGAGTTAGAATCCTTTTCAGATTATGAATCAAGCATCCTATTAGAACTCAATTGGCCCAGAAACCACTTCGATTCCAATTCCTAAGATTCCTTTTTGACCAAAATTGGTACTCTAGATTGGAGTTAGAATCCTATTCATATTTTGGACCAACAGTCTTGCTAGGACTCAATTGGCCTATTAACCGTGTCAGTTTCTAATCGAATGTCTAGACTCAGTTTTGTCCTAATTTAGGCTCTCAAATGATTCATAGTATCAATACATAGTCCTTCGGGCTAAAGAAGTTAAATAATACAAGGTCACATTGCATTTCAAATTATACACATGAGTTCCAACCTAAATAAGGATTCTATGTTATAGAGGTTTCAGGTCAGGTTTTGAACAGTCCTCTCATGACCCAACACTTCGCACACCACCTATACGGTGTATCGTATAACTAGAACATTTTGGATGCTTCCCCGAGTCATAGGGATCAGAACAGTATGCTATGAGTGGGTGAAGCAACTGTCTACTCAATTGGAAGTCTAAATGGACCCACTAAGTGATCAGCCACTTTCCTGAGGGGTATAATCAAGGTTTCGTTTAGAGACGATGTTAATCCCCGATAGGCATCTTTTTACAATGCAAATATGCCTAATGTAAGTATAATTAAGATAATTTTCCTGTCTTGAATTTCAAATCTCACCCTCTTAAAAAACTTCCTTAGTGGAGTCGCCAATGTAAGGATCCACCTCCCCGAGGGTCCGATCTCCCATGAATGGTCGTGCTTATTGCTAGGTACTTTTATGTTTTTCTAGAAATTACATATTTATTTATTTTTTTATTCCTATTCTCATTGGAGGTTAGTTACTGTTAGGCTATAGACTTATAGGAGAACGGGCCTTGGGCATGGCCAGAGAACCCGGCTAGATTCCCTTTGCAGGACCAGGTTCATGTCTATTGTACTGGACACTGGCAGTCTCCTCAGATTGATCCAAGATCTGGGTGCAGATCTGATCCAGGAACCCAGACGGGTTCCTTTGTCAGATCAGATATCCTGACTTTAGTCCAAGCAAATTCTACTACCTTGGTGTAAATCTTTTCGTAGCCAATCGTGTATGAATAGACGCCGAATAAAATAGTAAAGAATAAGCTTTTAACTAAATAGAGTCGCCAATGAGTTTTAGGAAAACATACAAACCATGATTCCTTTTGAATCAAATCATACCAATATGGATACTGAAGGGACAAAGTTAAGGTGCTTCAAAAGGGTTTTGGGAAGACCATGAACAATCCCTAGTGGAACCCATCCTGACTACTTGGTATAGAACCGATATTCTAGATTCATAGGCAAAGGTACGGTGATATGATGGAGTGCATCCCATCATCGTTCATCATCTCTGACAACCTCTACTAATCAATACGGAAAATTAAATTTTAATCATACTAATACACATCCATGCGAAGCACTAGAATTATTCACATAGTCAAGGTATAATGTTATTTAAAATAAGCAAAAATACAAAAATTGTTTACAATATTACAATGGGTGGGGATGCAACTATCCTAAAGATTACATCTTTGTCAAACCGTAGTCAACTAAAATTTTATGAAAAGCAGTGAAGAGAAAAGAGAACAAAGTTATAAAGTGTGCCCTCAAGATAGCCCTACCTAAATCCTTTAGGAACTCGGCCGATATAGCCTATAGAATGTATATAGTTGCTCTCTCCTAGCATTGTCTCTATTTTTTAGAATAAAGGTCTTGACTCTCTCTTTTCTAGCTTGATACCACTGTCAATAGTGTTTTCTACATGCCCTCTCATCCTAGGGATTAGCCCCCTTTTTATAGCTATTGAGGAGGGTATGTGAATCAGATTAGCAGAAGAAAACCTAATTCTGTTCCGGTTAAACTTCGGAGTGTCTTGGTAGACTGGAACTCTAATTAACTAACAATAATTAATTTAATTAGGCTGAAAATTCTTATTTGCATTAAATTTTGTTTAACTCTGCCTAGCAAGAGTAGGTTTTGGCCAAAAAAAGGAGAGAACCTCGGCCAGTTCCATCTCTAGAGAACTTGGTCGGGTTCATGTGGAGACTAGCCTATTGGGCCA
Organism: Carnegiea gigantea; assembly: GCA_029747015.1. NCBI lineage: Eukaryota > Viridiplantae > Streptophyta > Magnoliopsida > Caryophyllales > Cactaceae > Carnegiea > Carnegiea gigantea. The sequence continues at coordinate 51,703 of JAKOGI010000405.1, read as the reverse complement.
ATTCTCCCTACGTTTTATCCTATTATGCTTTTCCTATTATTTGTTTTTAGACTACCAATCTACTAGGACCTTAAATATTCAAATTAGTATATTAATTTCATCATCACGCTTATTAAAATAGAATGCCACTTTAGGCGTGAGGGGCGGATCCAGCGTGGTGTCAGTGGGGTCACTCGATACCCCTCCCCCAAAAAAATTAATATATGGGGAAAATTTTAAAAAATTAAAAGTTTTATATAAATGGAAAATAAGGAAAAGAGAAGCATGAGATTGTGACTAGCCAGGCAGTGCAGTAGGAATTGAGTAGGAATTGTTTTCCTTTGCTGTTCCCTCCCTGAGGTCGCTGGTTTGGCACAACTTACAGGCACTATTTTTTATTATTTTAAAATTTTCTGCCTTAGAAGTTAGAACTAACCCACCCCATCCCTCTTTAGTCTTCAACCTTCTGTTATGTGTTTCTGCGCTAGCCATGGCCCACTAGCCCTACCTCCCCTTTATTTGTCGGTTCTTCTTTTACTTAAACTAGTTTAAATGCTTTAATTGACTTAAATTTATTACTTAATTCTTTAATTTGTAATTAATTTGCTTTCATTGTTTGATCTATGTGTTTATTTACCAATTTTAATTCCAAATTTGTTTAGTTTATAGGTTTAATTTCAATTTTTATCAATTCTTCAATTTGTAGATTAATTTGCTTTTATTGTTTGATCCGTGAGTTTATTTGCCAATTTCAATTTCAAATTTGTCTAATGTATAGTTTTAATTTCAATTCCAGGTTAATTCTTCAATTTGTAGAACAATTTGCTTTTGTTTTTTAATTTGTTAGTTTATTTGACGACGTAATTGTTGCCTTTGAGTTTAAGAGTATACATACTCTTCTTAAGGAAAAGCAGACAGTGAGCCAGGCGTTAGCCCTCTGGTATCCCTCTCTATCCATCGACTCGCACCGCCGCATCGCCACTACACCTCTGCGTTGACCTCCGACGCAAGCTCCCAACGCTGCTAATGGCCGACCTATTTCTAGTCCAGATCCGTGACTGTAAGTTTAGTACTTTAGTTTGTTGTTTAATACTTTTAATTTGTATAATTGTTTAATTTGTATATAATCTGCTTCCCGTAGTCTGATTTGCGAGTTTAATTTGTCAATTACATTTCTAGAGTAGTTTAATTTTCTATTCTATTCTGCCTTCAATCATCATTTTCTGAAAAACCTGCTCAACTCACAATCGCTGTGCGCTCACTGAAAACCCCAACCTTCTCTTTCTAAGAAGTTCTTCAACCCCACATCCCAATTTCTCCTCTTTCTGCAAAATCTCCTCTGAGACCCGCACCTTCCATTTTAGTTTCTAGTTGTTATTATTATTATTAGTATTATTATTTATTTTATTAGTATTATTCTTTTTAGTTATTATTATTATTATTATTAGTAGTAGTATTATCATTTGTATCTATTTCTAGTATTATTACTACTATTATTATCTTTATAATTGTTTGTCATTAGTAGTCTCTTAGCGGGATTAGTATTAATATCTTGCATTATTGTGTTGTTAGGAGGCTGGGGTTGGTAGCTTCAGCTAGTAGCGAGCAATGTAGTAGCTTCAGCCAGTCCTCCGGGGGGGAATGGAGTTAGGAGGGGTATAGGGTTTCGGTAACTGCGCCTAGTGTCTTGGAATATTGGTTCTCTTACTAGTAAGTCCATAGAATTAGTTAAGTCTCTGCATGGACATAGGATTAGCATAGCCTGTGTCCAAGAGACTAAGTGGGTGGGGGCTAAAGTTAGAGAAGTTGATGGGTATAAGCTGTGGTATTCTGGGTCTAGCAAAGCTAGGAATGGAGTTGGTATTTTGGTTGTTAAGGAGCTAGTTGACTTTGTGGTTAAAGTGAGATGTAAGAGTGATCGAATTATGGCCATTAAAGTGGTGGTGGGATTAGAAATCCTAAATATGGTTAGTGTCTATGCACCTCAAATAGGTCTGCCAGACGATATTAAGAAGCAATTTTGGGAGGATTTGGATATGGTTATTCAAGATGTAGCTCAGACTAAGAAACTTTTCATAGGAGGAGACTTTAATGGTCATATTGGGGTCGAAGCAAATGGGTATGATACGACTCATGGAGGTTTCGGTTATGGAGAGAGAAACAATGGAGGAGTTACTGTTCTGGACTTTGTAGTTGCCTATGAATTGTTGGTGGTAAACTTCTTTTTTAAGAAGAAGGAAGACCATTTGGTGACCTTTAAGAGTGGGTCCATAAAAACTCAAATTGATTACTTCCTGACTAGGGCGGATAATAGGAGGTTATGTAAGGATTGTAAGGTGATACCTAGTAAGTATTTAGGAACTCAGCATAGATTGCTAGTCTTGGATGTGGAGGCATACGCTACTTTTATGAACAGTGAGACGGATGAAGAGAAAGAAACTAGTAGAGTTAGATATAATGCTGCAAAAAAGGTAGCCAAGAAAGCTGTTGCTATAGCTAAAAGCATGGCTTATGATAGGTTATATCAAAAACTGGGGACCAAGGAAGGTGAGAAGGAAGTCTTTAAACTGGCAAGCGTAAGGGAAAGGAAAACAAGGGATCTGGGTATTGTGAGGTGCATCAAAGATGAAAATATTAAGGTGTTGTCGGAGGATACAGAAATCAAGGTGAGATGGAAAAGGTACTTCTCGACACTCCTTAATGATGAAGTGAAGGTAGATTCCCGAAGTAGGGAAAGAGAAAGTAGTGAGAACCTACTTGACTCCCATTTGGGTGAACCTATCAGTAAGGACGAGATTAAAAAGATCCTGAAGAAGATGCCCAATAGAAAAGTAGAGGGACCAGATCAGATACCGGTGGAAGTGTGGAAGTGTTTGGGTGAAGAGGGATTGAAGTGGCTAGCGGAGCTTTTCAATGTAATTCTGAGGACTGCTAAGATGCCCAGAGAATGGAGGTTTAGTATAATCATTCCATTGTACAAGAACAAGGGGAATATTCAAGATTGTAATAGTTATAGGGGTATAAAGTTGCTCAATCACACTATCAAGTTGTGGGAAAGGGTGATTGAGAGAAGGTTGCAGAAGGATATTCAAATATCTGAGAACCAATTTGGTTTTATACTGGGCAAATCAACCACAGAGGCGATTTACCTCCTTAGAAGACTCATGGGATTGTACAGAGATAGAAAGGTAGACCTTCATATGGTGCTCATTAATCTGAAAAAAGCATATGATAGAGTTCCACGTGAAGTGTTGTGGGAATACTTAGAAAAGAAAGGAGTGTCCCCTTTGTATATTTGATTTATTAAGGATATGCACGTGGGAGGTAGGACGAATCTTAGGACGCCAGGAGGGATTACCAATGACTTCTTCGTTGGTATGGGACTGCATCAGGGTTCCGCTCTAAGTCCGTTTCTTTTCACTCTAGTTATGGATGAACTTACAAAAGGGATTCAAGATGGGTTACCATGGTTTATGTTGTTTACAGATGACATTGTTCTTATTAATGTAACCAGAGAGGGAGTAAACGACAAGTTGGAGCGATGGAGACATACACTAGAGTCCAGAGGTTTTAGAGTAAGTAGATCGAAAACAGAATACCCACATTGTTGTTTCAGCGGTAGGGAAGATGGGAGGGCAGAAGTCACCATTGAGGGGATGGCGATACCAAAGGTCGAGAAGTTTAAATATTTAGGCTCAATCATTCAGCAGAAAGAGGATATTGACGAAGATATTAACCAGTGCATAAAAGCGGGTTGGATTAAATGGAAGAACTCTTCAGGCGTACTATGTGATAAGAGAATGTCTGTAGAACTAAAAGGCAAAGTCTACCGTATGGTAGTTAGACTTGCTGTTTTGTATGGTGCGGAGTGTTAGCCTCTAAAAAAAAATGCAGGTCCAAAAGTTAATAGTAGCAGAGATGAGGATGATTAGATGGATTTGTGGTTATACGAGATTGGATAAAATTAGTAATGGAGTCATTAGAGACTTAGTCAAATTGGCTCCGATCGAAGATAAGATGAGAGAAACAAGACTCAGATGGTTTGGCCATGTGAAAAGAAGAAGTGCGGACGCTCCAGTGAGGCGATGTAAGAGGATTAACATCCCCGAAGGGAAAAGAGTGAGGGCGTGACCAAAGAAGAGTTTGGACGAGGTAACTAGAGAGGACTTGAAAGTTGTCGGGCTGACGGAGGACATGGCTCAGGATAGAAGACTATAGCGGGATAGGATTAAGATCTTAGATCTCAGAGAGGTGTCTTCGTAGCTATATTTCGTTTGCGTTATAATAGGTTTGATTGTTGTTTTTTGGACATTGTATTTGTATGCAGGCAATACTTACACCTGGGAAGAAACATTGTTTGCCTCCGTCTGTTGGCTAAGGTATGGTACCTTCCTCTGCTTTGTGGTATTAATATTTACATAATCATTGTCCCTGATTTAGTACTCCTTAATTCTACCTCGTCAACCCCGTGATGCTTACCCTTAGTTTTGCTCCTTAAAATGTATTCACAAAATCGTTCTTTTATAAAATGTTTCCATAAAATTCTTCTCGTATAAAATGTTTTCACAAAATCTTGTTTTGTGAGTTTCTTGGAATCAGCCTCTCAATGGGCAATCATGTCGGTTGAGGTAAGGTTGTCTACATCTGAATCTCCCAAGACCCCACGAAAGCAGGACCCACACTGGGAGGTGGTGGTGGTAGTGTTGTTGTTGTTAGTTTATTTAACAATTTTAATTTTAACTTTGTTTAATTTATATGTTTAATTTCAATTCTAGGTGAAAATGTATAGATATTTCAAAAAATTGGCTAAAGAATCCACGTTACCTTCAAGTCCAAATTTGTTTACTATTAATTTTGACACCCCTCTCTGAAATTCCTAACTTCGCCACTGTTAGGCGTCTATAGAGTTAACTTCAATTTTTAAAAAGCGAGAAACAAGGTAACCTTGGAAATAACTTAGGTAATTGCAATATCACCATGAAGCTTAAAGACCCACCCATTGGTTGATTAAAGGCCAACCGCCCTCGTCCTATATTAAGGATCTACTCAAATCACCATCTACTCAAATCACCATCTCTAAACAAGGATAAAGCGAGAGAAATTCTGAGAGGAAAAGTAAATTTTGTAGTGCATTCGAGTTCAACATTCTATGACCCGACTAAATAAAAACCCTACATATTCATAGGGAAAATCAATACAAGCCAAATTGTGTTTGGTTGTATATTGTTAGATTAGTAAAGCTGGTGATAGCAGGATTTCATTTGGGTCTCTAGGGAGACAACTTGTATTCATCGAAGTGTATTACATCGTACAATGAGCACTTGCAGTTACAGATTTGTATTGAAAAATCTTGACAAATCTCACAAAGGTCAAATAACAAGCTCTAAGTTAGTGGTCTGTTAACGCCTCATCATGGCCTCGACTAGTCCCTCATCATACCAGTCATCTACTCAAATAAAATCAACCCAAAGCACATGCTTTCCTAAATGATGACATTGTAAACAAGTTATGTACATGTACTAAAAGCCCACTCTCCTTGCCCAATTGGACAATAGCATGAAGTTTATATACATGTATTCTTCGGTACATATATCTCACAAGCATAATCTTAAAACACAAAAGCAAAGAAAAAGCTTAGATGTAAACACACATTGACGGATTAATCATTGAAGTTTTCATCCATCTATTTAACTCCTCCCATCTCACTGTTATTATTATTCTTTCTATTTTTGATTTGTCTCAAAAGACCACCATATTTAATTACATAAAAGAAAAAAAATCAAACAATTAAACAACTTCACCGCTTTTGCAAATTGGAACTTTAAATGGTTAAACAATTCATTAATACATTCTTGGCAAGTGCTAAAAATGATAGAGATGACAAAATTATTTTATGGATAATATTTTTTGCTACGATAAACTAAAGCAATAAATGCACTTGCTAAAATGCAAGTTTTTTCAACTATCATATATATATATATATATATATATATATATATACACACACACACACACATACTAGAGTTATACCCTTACGATGTAAGGGTGTGAGTTAAATAATTTTTTAATATATTATTAAAAGAATAGATTTTTTAATTAAAAAACAAACAATAAATTGATGTATTATATTATTTTATTGATATAAAAGTAAAGTGAATTTTCTTTAATTTTTTTCCTACTTATAACATAATTTTTTATTCTTAATTAATATCTAACTCATATTTTTTATTGTATTTGCATCATTAAATCATATATATTTTATGATTAAATTTTATTATTAAATAATAGAAATGTATGTGAGAAGTTACCTTATTAAATAAAACTAATATTGTATTAAATTTACATCCATCCTCCGTAGCCTTTTCTTTTTATTTTAAATCTCATGTAGCATCCTATGTTGCATCAAAATATCTCATATGACTATTCTCTTCTATATGGTATCCTACATAGCAAGATTATGCATGGCTCATACATGAGTTCAATCCAACTTTATATATATATATATATATATATATATATATATATATATATATTATATATATATATATATATATATATATATATATATATATATATATATATCTCTGTGTGTGTGTGTACATATATAAAGTTGGATAGGACTCATGTATAAGCGACACATAAGTTTGATATGTAGGATGTTACATAGAAGAGAATAGCCACATATGCAAGATAATGTAATGTAACATAGGCCATTTGAGAGAAGTGGTTACGTATGACGGAGTAAAATTTAATGCCCAAGAAAAAATCTATTTACAAATAACTATTCAGACGTTTTCACCATTTAGTAATAAAATTTAGTTTTAAAAATTATGCATTGAACAAAGAAATGATCTTAAATACAAAAAAGAAAATGTGAGTTGCATATTAAGAATAAAAAGTATATTATTAGAACAGGAAAAGAAACTAAAGAAGACTACTTGTACTTTTTAAGCAATTTAAATACTATAGTACATCTATTTATTTTTTGTTTTTCTTAAAGAGCTATTTATTCTTCAATATTGAAAAATTATTTAAATTATAACCTTACAATGTAATCATTCTTAATATTGAAAATTGTTGAAAAATGTTATTACTGAATTGGAAACTATTAGGCTTAAAGGATTTAAATAAATTACAATAATTATCCAATTCGTTATCTGTGATATTAATAATTAATCATAATTTTAAATATTTCTTAGAAGTGCATAATCTATTTAGCCCGACACTCCAAAATGTCCTCATTTTTTTCTTTGAACATAAGCTATTTTTTCCCCTTTCTCTAGGCTACGACAGTTTTAATTATTTTTATGATATAGTTTCATACAAAATCCTTAATTTTCTCATAGAATAATATTTTTGACATATCTACATCTAAGGCAAATAATAATATTAGTGAGCTAAGTTCAGTGGTTTCAAAATTTATTTGAGTTATGTTTACCTCTTCTTAAATCCCTTCATAATAATCTATTTAAATCTGTCATTTAATTTCATTTATTTAATTTATGTAATAAGTGTAAACTTTCTATCCAAGAAAAAGAAGTTACAAGTGTAAATTAGAAGCTACAACTTCTTATGTATGGTTATTATTATTTTGTCAAAAGAAATTTAATGAGTTTAATTATAATGAACCCATTAATTGTAGGATATATATGTGTGTGTATATGTGTGTGCGTGTGCAAGCCAAATAATGGAAGCATTTTAATTAGGCAACAAAGAAAACATGCTACTTTGCAACACAAATATATGTGCGATTCAATTGAGTGAAGGATGCTTTTTTGGATGGAGGGAAGTAATGGCTCATATGAAGCCCATCCTCTATGAAAAAGAGGTGCTTGAATGTATTGCAATCCACATATTGAACCATTCTTCTTTTAATCATGTTTTTGTAAAAAATTTTATACGTTCAAATATGTATGTAAGTTTCTACATGCCACAAGCAGAATTATCATTACATGATTTCTTTCTTTATTGCTTTTATTTCCTCTTTTTGTCCCTTTATTTTTTTTGGTTTCCTTTGTTTTCTTCACATGTTTTTTTTTTATACTTTTGGTTTAGAACTAGAGAAGCGGGGATAACAGTCACATCACTAATTCATAATTAACTTCCATTTTTAAAAAAATGTTAATCATATGTTTGTAATATTTATCTAATTAAATCACCTATGTAATTTTTATTTCATTTTCAATATCTCGTAGAAGTTCAAGTGGAAAATTCAATGAAGATTAACTAATTTTAACCAATCACGTTTTGGAAGATAGTTCTCAATATTAAACTTAATTTTAAATTGATACCTTTCTTTAAGAAGAAACTTGCACTATAGTGACTTCTAAAATTTTAATTTTTTATAAAAGTTTATATTAATTATGATATACAAATATAAATTTTGTGAAGGACCAATGAAAATATATGAATGTACAATATTAAGGGACTTTCATGACAAAGATAATATACTACAATATAATTAATTTTGAAAAGTATAATTAATTTTGAAAATTTTTATTAACTATGTGTATGAAAGAATTAGTACAAAGCACAAGCTTACAGTTTGTAAGGATGTAACATAATTTTTATAAATGTAAGTTCAAATAAAATATAGTCTATTTAACTACAAAAATAAATTGTCCAAAAATTTGGATGTCTCATATGTTTGAGATTTTTTTTTTAAAATAGCAAGTAGTAAATTACTATTGTTATGATATGAAAACAAAAGAAATTTTAAGTGATTTGCATAGAAAAAAAAAAGGAAACAATAATTATGTTGTCATAGAATTGTTAATTTACATCAAAATCGATATAAATATATTTCTTAGCCTACTAATAAGATTAAAATAAAAATTGAGTAATATCCTTCCTTCATAATGGTATAACACTAATGACTATAATAATGGGATGAAGGAAGTGGATATAAACTCATAATTGGTTCACTAAATAGAAAGTCAAAATAGTAGAACACTCTTTAACATTTGTGTTTCTACAATTGTTTTATCTATTTCTATATGGTATTATTTCATTTTTCTTTTTCTTTAATATAAGGTCTGAAAGGTACTTTAGGAGTAATTTCGTGTTCGAGGTGATTTAAACTTAATTTTGTAAAACTATAGATAAATAAGGGTGACTTTTGAAGTTTCAGGGCGAATAGTGATTATTTAAGAATGATTTATAAATTTTTTTGGGTGTCTTATAAATTTATGGGTCACTGATAAATCATTAGTCGTTCCACTAAAAATAAAACCTTCCTATAAGCATACATTTTTACGATCTTTCAAGATGATTTGTAACATTTTTAACTAATAGTTAGCCATTTTTGTGGCTTTTTTTTAAGTATCAAATTTGCATTGTATTACTTCTCTTCAGATTGTATAAGATAATTTTACTTTGAATCAAGTTAGACATAATTCAAATTTGGACAATACTATCATCCCTAATTTGTTTGTCAAGATTTGAACTAAGAACATAAGACATTAAAAAAATGCACATGCTATAACCACATGCATTTAGAAAAAAGAATAAGAAAAAATTAGGTTGGAGTTGGACACACATGGTAGTGAATTTATATAAAACTTAACAAAAAAACAAGGATGGTATAGAAAATGTGTATACGTCTAGCAAGCCTTGGATCTCAACATGTTATTACTTTTTTCTTCTCTTCTTGCAATAACGAGACCAGCAACGGCCCTTTATTCCACCGGCCTTCAAAAACCAATCTATATGCAGATCTTATCTCCTTCTCTACCTCTCTGTCTCTCTCGCATATGAATTCAAAATCCCTCTTTTCCCCATTATCACGTCCTACTATCTCTCGAATAGACATAAACAAGGGCTTTGGATTTCATATCTCACATACTAAGGTAGGTTTCACCTATTTCTCTCTCATTATTCCCTTATAGTTTCATTTCATGAATATTCCATTTATCCCTTTTGATTTTATAGTGTGCTAGTCTTGTGTGTTTCATCGCTAAATTAGTACTTGAATTTGAAAGGGCTTTGTTGTTTAGATGAATTATAACTTTAATTGGAGCTTTTTATGAGAATTATTTTTTTGCTTGTTTTTGTTTCCTAGGTTTATCTCATCTCAACTGCACAAGAACTGTCATAACTATTTCGTATAAATGGATTCTTTAGGGAGGTTGTCATGGTAATTTGGTTGTAAAATTATGTTTTGAGAATTTGATTCTTATGCTTGGCTAGCTTAGATGCAAAAAATAAAGGTCATTGAGAATTACTTTCTAAAGATTTTGTTTTTTCATTTACTTTTACTAGGAACAAGACATGTCCAATACGCAAGATGGATATGAATATGTTGAATGCCACTTAGGAGAGAATGTGGTGCATTAGGGTAGCTAATATGCGAAGTTGGGTATGCAATTTACTATCTTGTGTAATTTGATTCATAGGTTAAAAGATATTATACAAATATAAACCAAAATAAAATGATGAAAGTTTTAAAAGAACTTATTTGTTGCTAGAAGAACCCCTATAGTTACCCTTCATTCTTAATCTTGTTCTCGAATCTTAAATGTGCAAAGCCTTATGGTTTCAAAGTTCTTAATCCTAACTTACTAATTGAGAATGAGCAACCTTGGTGTGATGCACAAGTACATGTCTTCATAGTCATTATTCAAAAGAAGAGTAATACTTAAAATATAGAGCTTCAACTTCACAAAGTTCTTCGGCATTCTAACATGTCATCAGAGCAATATGCGCAAGACTATATTATTCATAATGTCTTATACATACCAAGATACGACAACATATAACTCAAACTTTCAAACTCCAAAAAGTGCTACATATATCTTCTAATTCTTCACTGAATATTCAAGTTTGTAATGCGCACAACTTAAAATCCTATTGCTACCACCATTACTATCCACACTCCACATCAAATCCTCTACAATCTTAAAATGGATTCTTATATTATTAGACTCTTTGGGTTGATATCCCCAACGTCCGTAAGGCTGACATGTATAACTCCTGCTGCGACATAGGGAGGCAGCAATATGCTCTCCAAATTTCGCTCATCCAAAAAACTGATCATTGGTTATGACAACAGTTTCTTTGCAACTATTGTTAGCTCAAAGATATTTATTTTCAGTAGTACTAAGTCATTTTAGATTATATCTTCCAAGCAAACAAACAAATATATGAAATTCAAAATGCCAACATTCATTATAAAGTTCAAATTTCCTAAAAGATACAATATCAAAATGATCCATGTACTACTAAAAATAAACATCCTCAAGGTTCAGAGTGCTAGAAGTTATTTCTTAAAGTCGGATTATTGATTTCCATCACCCCAAATTTCAAATTATTATATTATAAAAATTCTATAAATAGTTACTTATATACAAACTAAATTACAATCAGACATGTGCTCACATTATATAATTTGCATTATGTTACAGAAACTAGATCATAGTAGATACATTATTTCATATTTGAGGCAAAGTATATTTATATCAGATTTTATTATATCATATTTAAGAGATATCATTTAACCATGTCTAAGCCATGTTACAATTATCATATGTCTATTGTGGTTGTGTCTATCTTGTATGTGAGCAATATTTGTCTAATTGGATCATATTTAGTACATATACCTCCGTAACAACATCTTTATTATTGTATTGTATTTTAGTCATGCCTATCGTAGGCACCAAAAATATTTATGTGCCGCACCAAAATTAAATTAAACTAATTATCTGGGTCAATCCTTCTAATTAATTTAATTAGATCCAAAAAACTCTCAAGTCGAAGCCCAAATGACTATCAAGTCAAGCCCAAATCCTAGGCCAAGAGACTTCCAAGTGCAACGACGATCTAAGCCTGACGACTTTCAAGTCAAGGCCCAGTCGAAGCCCAAATGACTCCGAAGTCAAAACCCAAGTCAAAGCCCAAATCAAGGCCCAAGAGAGATTACCAAGTCTAGCCACGGCCCAAGCAAAAACGACTTTCAAGTCAAAGGTCAAATGACTCTCAAGCCAAAACCCAAGTCAAAGCCCTAGCTAAGGCTCAAGGGACCACTTTCAAGTTAAGTGACGACCCAAGTCCAAATGACTTTCAAGTCAAGACACTGTCGAAACCAAGTCAAAGTCCAAGTTAAAGGTCAAAGCCTAAGTCGACTCCCAAGTCAAAGGTTAAAGCCTAAATTGACTCCCAAGTCAAATGTCAAATGACTTTCAAATCAAGATCCGATCGAAGCCCGAGGCGACTTCCAAATCAATGCCCGACCCAAGCCTGAGAGACTCCCAAATCAAAGTCAAAGTTAAAACAAATTACTCCTAAGTCAAATCGATCTAAAATGAGGCCCAATTAGAGGCCTAAAATGAGGTCAAAGCCCACATTAACTTTCAAGGGGGAGGGAAAAGTTTTCTTATAAATAGGTGCCTATCCCCCTGATTCAAGGGTTGAAAATTTTGAAGGATCCATCTAAAGCTCAAATACTCTTTCTTTCAAGGAAGACAATAAGCACATCGAGCGCGTGTTATCCTCCCTTGAAGATCAAAGACTTGCCTTGATTGAGATCAAGCCTTCAAGACCCTCTCTTAAGCTAAAGTTCATTCAAATTCGATAAGAAGATCAAAACAGAGGATCATACTCCTTGTATTCAATAGATATTGTACCCACATATTCAAATCAATGCAAAGATTCAATCTTTTACCCAAATTCTTGTCTAATTTATTTTAGGCTTAAAATTTGTGTTTACACCTATACTATACTACGATTATTATATAAAAGCATATGTCAACCATAATCAAATTGTATGGAGTTTGACAAAGTGAGTAATAATTGTGTGCCAATTACAGTGTATTTTACTCATATATAGATTAAATTACATATAGACTATATAACAAACTAGAAGTTTTCAATTATAGTGGAGTTATAGAGAGCTCAACATTAGGTGCTTACTAACGAGGGGCATCTCATATTGAATTCCATTGGCATAGATTAAGTTACATCAAATTCTTCACAGACATAGGCACAGAGACACACACAAAAAGACTAGTACAAAGTAAATATATCATCTATAAATAGTTTAAATAAAAGAGTTGGACTTAGTACATCTAATAAAGTATGAAAGGTTTCTCGAAATTGAAATCGTCTTTTATTGTAGGTCATGCTTTAATAAAAACAATAATGCAACGTTATTTTTTATGTTACGTGCATGACACACTTTTATAAGTTTTGTGAGAACGAATAAATTGTGGAGTAAAATAATTTTCTTATCATCATAATATTTAAAACATTACTCAAAATGAATAATCAACATTATGTGTAAGTAGAACTTGCAGAAGAGAAGGGTTACAGATATATCTCATTATGATAAAATAATGATAATATTATGTGCAAGCTCATGACATAGGGGACATTCAAGCAGCAAAGTTGAATAGAAGTGCTCTAAATTTATCTTATTTACTATTTGCAAATGATAATCTCCTTTTATATAGGGTAAAGGTGGGGAAGCCTGAATGTTGACGGTCATTTCTCATGCATATGAGAATGCTTTCGGTTAATCAATCAATGTGCACAAATCTTCAATCTTCTTAGTCGTTGCACTAAGGCAGAGGTGAGAAAGAGGCAATGGATATTTTAGGGATTCACGTACCTTTGGGAAGGGAATTATTTGGTGCTTCCTTCACTTATTAGGAAAAGAAAAAGAAAATATTTAGTTTTCTTCAAAAGAGAGCATGGGAAAAATGTAAGAGTGAGCTTCTTCATTGGATCTAAAGTGAGGAAAAAATTCTTATCAAAGGTGTGGTACAATTGGTAAATACTTATGGAATAGGTGTAATAGGGTTTCATGGTTCTAATTTCTCTTTGGAAGAGATAGAGAGTGATGAATTGGTTTGGTGGAGCTGTAAGCAGAAGGGTATTCGGTGGTTGGCATAAGATCATATGTGTATGCTTAAATGATATGGAGGCATCTAGATGAATTTATCTTAGCATTCCTAGCAAAACAAGAATGGAGAATTTTATGTAAATCAAAATCACTTTTTTTAAAGTTCTTAGAGCTCATTATTTCTCAAAATATGATTTCTTATGGGCTAAATTTGGATATAACTTAATTTCTTATAGAGGGGATTGTTAACTACAAGAGGGTTTTTTAAGAAGAAGAACAAATGGAATGTTGGTATACTGAGGAAATTAGAATTTGTAGAGACCCTTATATCCCTAGGAGGAGAGAATGTGATTCTAATCTTCTTCGGTGGAAAGCTATTGGGGAAGCTAGAGCCAAATATCTTATTACTTGGGTAGGGTGAGAGGAGATGTGATAGGAATACCTTATGTCAACTTTTGATTAGGGAGGAGGTTGGAGAAATCATGAAAATCCTTTTGCTTGAGTGTGGTGGCCGACATGAGATTACATGATATACGAGCAAAGAAAGTAATTATACTATTAAAAGTCGGTACTAGTTAGCCATGCAAGAGTATGTGGAGAAAGCAAAAGAGGTGGAGTGGAGACAGATAGTTTGGATTTGATTTGGAATATAGAGTGTCAGGTCTGGTTAAAGACTTTGTTTGGAGGGCTCGTAGAGAAGTGCTCCCATGTATATATATATATATATATATATATATATATATATATATATATATATATATATATATATATATATATATATAGAGAGAGAGAGAGGAGAGAGAGATTGAGAGAGAGAGAGAGAGAGAGAGAGAGAGAGAGAGAGAGAGGAGTATGGGGAAATGCCCAGTCTAATGTACGAGGGATGAGGCATAAGATCTTATCCATGGAATCTAGAAGTGTTCATCATGCAGAGTGTTATGATACACCTATCCATATGTGACTTTTTTTTTGGGAAGAATCTTTCAATGTATTCAAGGAGTTGCTATAGTGAACTGCATGAGATCTGTGAAGTGATGAGTTATCTTGCATATTCATGTATGCTCGGCAATTTTAATTCTAGAACGATAAGTATGGGGTGTGCTTTTGAAGGAAGAGGTAGGCACCTACTTAGAGGGCTATTTGACGATAAATGCAAGGTAGCAGGATAAAACAAGGTTGGTCATGTTGAGTAGTGGTAGAAACGGCAAATTAGGGAGTATGCAGTAAACTTATATGTTGCTATTAATGTTGTTGCTAGAATCATGAGTTTGCTCATAGTTACAAGGGATCATGTTAGAGGTATTATGACTTGTTTCATAAAGAAGGTGGCTGGTGGTCTGGAAAGCTAGCATGAAGAAGCTTTGACAATTAAGTGGATTGTACAATAAATCAAAGAAATTGGGTTAGAAGGAGGCTACTTTGAGACCGATTACCTGAATGTGGTTTATGTCGTGAGCAAGGAACTAAGAACACACACTTCATTTCAAAGAGTAGTTTAAGATATTAAATTGCCATCTCTTGCTTAAATCACTTCACATTAAAACTTTTAAAAAAAATTTACAAGTAGAATGACTAATGTTTAAGCTAATGAGATTTTTAATGATCGATGATTTTCTATATTAAATTAAGGAAAGTCCTACTTATATGACGTACTCATGACACTATAATGTTGGAGAAGCTTTAATAGTAACCTATTTTCTTTGGGCAAAAAAATGGTGATTGATGATGGAACTCTATAATATGATAGAAAAATATGTAATGGACTCTAGGAGATGTATAATCAATATTGACACTACAGTGTAAGAGCTGTCAAGATTGTACTAAATCGTTAGACTTTAAAATAAAATCAGCTTATAGAGCAGGAAATTCAAAATAAAATTAATTAGCTACTCGTAATGTCCAACTTTTTACAACTATTAACGCAAATTATCCCCTCCAAAGTGAAAGAGGTATGGATGATTTCATGACTCCAAATGATTTTCCTATATGTAATGATGAATCTCTTATCTGATTAATGAAATGATATATGATATATTATCATATATATGCAAAAATATTAAATCTAACATTGACATTTTGAAAATATATGTTTAGCTTTTGATTTTTTATAAAATATGAATTACACTCCAAAATATAAGAAAACATGCGAGGAATTTTGCAATCTGAAAATCCCAACTTTGGGGGGTTATAGAAAATAATAAACCTAACTTAGCAAATAACTTCTACCATAATGTACTTTTGGGTGGATGGTGTATCATTATCGAGTCCAACCGGATGGACGTATGATATGGCATTGGTGGAGTTTAATTAGTGGTAACTGTTAATAAAATATAGTTTTTTTGACAAATTAGCAATGCTATGAGTTAAAAGGATTTTACAACATTTTTCTTCTTCTTTTTTCTTCCCTTAAATGCAAAATTCAATTCTTTTTTCCTAAGTGATTACACTTAAAATAGCAAGATAGGTATCATATATATTTATACACACACACACATGCATGCATATGCATACACACATACACACACACACACACACACACACACACACACACACACACATATATATATGTGTGTGTGTGCGTGTGTGTGTATATCCAACCAATTTTTCTAACTCAAAATAGAAAACATAGCCGATAGAATTTTGCCATGTGGTCACTTGACCAGTCACATGATTCCATGTTACACAATAGTCCACCCCCTACTCTCTCTCCCTAGTCCCACACACCTATACCCGACCCATCCCTAATGCGCCCTTCAACGGAACCCTAATTACACGATCCGACCCAACTGCCACTACTAGCCTTTGACGCCCCTCCTTTTAGGGTCTCCATCGTCGTGGTTGCGGGAATCTGACAGCTTCCTTTATTCATCTTTGTCATATGATGCATGTGCCATTTCTCTCTCATCTCACCCCATTCTCTCTTCTCCCCACCCTAAATCCGTCAGCAGAACGATTATTTATTCAATGAGCAGGGGCAGTTGATTCATCAGCAATGGAGTGCCAGGTTGGTATGAGATGACGGATAGTGGGGACAATTAGGTAAAACATCATTTTTCAAGAAAAGTTGTGATGGTTTGGTGGTGGTTGGGCATTGTTTGAGGGAGAATCGAGGTTATAAGATTCAATCAGGCAACACTAGAAGGATAAAAGCATATAGTTGGATTATAGGCACGGGGTAGTCGCTGGTCTATGTTTCTTCATAGAGCAGCCATGGATCTAGGTAAAATGGGGTTGTGCCTGCCATGGATACAAGGATAGAGAGATGATGATGACGACGACAACGATGATTATTATTATAATAATAATAATAATAATAATAATAATATTATTATTATTATTATTATTATTATTCATCATCATCATCATCATCAATTGTCATTATTACTATTACTGCTACTATCATTATTATTAATTGTTGTCGTTGATGAAGAGGAGGGAAAATGACAAGGAAAAGCTAATGTGTAAAAAAAGGGGATCAATCTAGCTCATGTGCTCAAATTAAGGTCAACATAACTTTTTTCTTTTTGTATTTGCTAAAAAATTACATGTTGGGCTCCACAACCATTATGTCGACTCTCCAACTAGTCGAATTCGATGGTGGTACTGTAGGCACTAAAAATTCATTCGTGCCGTACGAAAAGAAAGTTAAATTAATTAATTGGGTCAACTCCTTTAATTAATTTTATCAAGCCCAAAGATTCACAAGTCAAGTCCAAAAGACTCACAAGTCAAGCCCAAGATGAAGCCCAGATGACTACCAAGTCCGGGCTAAGTTAAAATTTGAGTCAAAGTCCAAACCGAGACTCAAGACGACTACCAAGTCAAGTCACGATCTTAAGCTCGAATGACATCCAAGTCAAGGCGCGGTCAAAGTCAAAGTCAAAGTCAAAGGCCAAAGTCAAATGTCAAGATCTACGTCGATTTACAAGTCAAATGTCAAAAACGACTCTCAAGTGAACGTCCGGTCAAAGCTCAAGTTGACTTCCAAGTCAATGCTCGGCCCAAGCCCGAGAGACTCCCAAGTCAAAGTCAAAATCAAAGTCAAACAAATGAAAGTCAAATAAGTCTAAGGTAAAGTCTTATTAAAAGGCTCAAAACCTAGGTCAAAGCCCAAAACCCAAGTTAAGATCCATCTTAACTTTCAAAGGGGAGGGTTTTCTATAAATAGCCCCCTACCCCCCATGATTCAAGGGTGGGAAAAATCCATCATTAAAAGATAAAGAATCAGATAATTTTGTATTCATAGAAATTGTACCCCAAATTGATTCAATTGAATCTATAAAAATTCAATCTTTATAATTTATGATTAGAAATTTGGCATGCTCGGTGGGATATCTCTACCTCTCATTTCTCCTAAAAGATCAAGACTTTCAAGTCACAAGAATATCTTCTTCAACAAAGACATGGCTACAAAGAACGTTGCCGCGCAAGCTTCAAAAAAGAAGAGCACAGGATCTCTTTCGCACATATCCTGTGGAGCGAGTGTCACTTCTAGCTGGCGTGCGCACACAATGAAGACCAGGAGTATGGCGAAAGCTGCTACGCCGATCGATCCTTGGCAAACTTTTTCGCCCCCATCCAACCTCCAAGACTTGAAGACGCAGCAAAAGGTGTCATCTTAGATAGGGGAAATTCAAAACTCCCAACTTCAATCTCCAATCTGCGAGGTTGAAAACTACTACAGTAGTGACACTTCTTCGCCTCACCGAAGGAGGCGTGCATGTCAGAGACTAAAGTTGAGTCCTCCAGAACAGTTGTCATGCCAGCCATGATGACAGGTACAACCACTCTGGAAGATGAGATGCTAACATAAAAGCCATCCTAGAAAAACTCACCAGGGAAAACGAAGAAAAGGAAGCACGCATTAAGCTTCCAGAAGAAAAGATTGCTAAGCTGACCAGGAATTTAGAAAAACGGACAGCTCAATCTTCCACGAAGGACTCAGAAAGTGACGACTCAAAAAAAATGTCCATCCACATTGAAGCCTCTGACAGTGAGAAGCAGTCAAAGAAAGGCGCTACCCCTAAACATGACAGGTCCTCTGGATCGATAACTATTGAGCAAATCCAAGACTTGATAGCAAATGTTGTTAAGGTGTAGCTAGGTGAAGGTTCGCGCAGAACTATCCTATGCACCAAGCCTTACACTAAGAGGGTTGATGCTCTTCGCATGCCCCACGGTTACCAACCCCTCAAGTTCCAACAATTCAATGGAAAAGGCAATCCAAAACAGCATGTCGCGCACTTCATTGAGACATGCAACAATGTTGGGACTGACGGCGACCTTATGGTGAAACAGTTCGTCAGGACATTGAAAGGTATTGCCTTTGACTGGTATACCGACTTAGAACCTGAGTCCATTGACAGTTGGGAATAAATGGAGCAAGAATTCCTCAACAGATTCTACAGTACTCGGTGCGTTGTCAGCATGACTAAGCTGACAAACACAAAATAGTGAAAGGACGAGCCAGTTCTTGACTTCATCAACCGCTGACGCGCACTTATCCTCGAGTGCAAGGATCGGCTGTCTGAAGCGTCCGCCGTCGAAATGTGCACCCAAGGCATGCACTAGACTTGCTGTACATCTTACAAATGAGCAAACCTAGGACTTTTCAAGAATTGGTGACCAAGGCGCGTGACATATAGTGACGATAGCTAGTCGTCGCGCCAACTCCTTCTATTCTACTGAATCAAAGAGTGACAAAGTTGAATTCGAGAAGAATGTTAACTTTTCTAAGGGCACGACCAAAGAAGCGATGTCCACCTCTACAAGTCAGCCAATTCACATTATGGGAAAGCCAAAACTAGGGGGCAAGAAGAGCTCGTCATTCAAGGTGGAGACAAAGAAGCGTCCCACACTAAAAGAGCTTCAGGAAAAGAAGTATCCATTTCCTGACTCAGATTTGTCACGCATGCTAGATGACTTACTTGAGAAGGGTGTCATCGAATTGTCCGAGCCAAAGCGCCCAGAAGAAGTTGGAAGGACTGCCGACCCTAAATACTGTCGGTACCTTAGAATCTTTAGTCACCCTCTTGAAAAGTGCGTTACACTCAAGGAGCGCATCATGCGATTGGCCAAGGAAGGAAGAATCATTTTAGATTTGGATGAAACAGTAGAAGTTGGCCACGTTATAGTGCAAGAGGTTGATGAGTCAGATGCTAAAATGGATCATGCTGAAGTACTAGAGGGCTCAGAAGAATGCTTCACAAAAAACTTCTTTGATAGTGTGGCTGTCTACACAACTTCATGTTTCGAAATTGACAATGACGAAACAAATGAAGAGCTAAATGTCCTTCCTGAAGAGAGTGTTGATGGCAGCATCCAGCCACAACAACAACGAAAAGAAAAGAATGAGAGGATAATTTCAGTATGGTCCGTCAGGCAAGTAAATGTTGCAGCAAATTCAGCGACGCCAGTCTTTTAATGTACAAATCCTAAAAGTGCAACCAAGGTTGAACTCAAGTTCAATGAAGTAAGCTAGTGTGTTCTAAAAGAAAAGGGTGTGCTTCCAGTTCATAGGGTGAACCCAAGCAAATTGATCAAGGTTTCTCTCCCTGGTTTTGTTGCCTCTTCTAAAGGCTCGCTCCAAGAAGAAAGTGAGTTATCAAAGATGCGCATCAGTGATGGGTGTATGCACATTTAGACAAGCAAATTCATCCAAACAAATTCATCCAAGGGAGACAAGAAAAAAAAATAAAAAGAGCAAAATCAAAGCATGCCGAGACTTCATTCAAGGCATTCGTTGTGGGCAAATGCTGGATTATAAAAGAAAATCGAGACGTTGGTCATGTTCAAACGACAACTCTTGCACGTGACCTTGTCTCGAGGGGCAATTTGTAGGCACTAAAAATGTATTCGTGCCGTATCAAAAGGAAGTTAAATTAATTAATTGGGCCAACCCTTTTAATTAATTTTATCAAGTCCAAAGACTCACAAGTCAAGCCCAAAAGACTCACAAGTCAAGCCTAAGATGAAGCCCAGATGACTACCAAGTCCGGACTCAGTCAAAATTCGAGTCAAAGTCTAAATCAAGACTCAAGACGACTACCAAGTCAAGTCACGACCTTAAACTCAAACGACATCCAAGTCAAGACGTGGTCAAAGTCAAAGTCAAAGATCAAAATCAAAGGTCAAAACCTACATCGACTTACAAGTTAAACGTCAAAAACGACTCTCAAGTCAACGTCCGGTCAAAGCTCAAATTGACTTTCAAGTCAATGCTCGACCCAAACTCGGGAGACTCCCAAGTCAAAGTCAAAGTCAAAGTCAAATAAACCAAAGTCAAACAAGTCTAGGGTAAAGTTTTATTGAAAGGCTCAAAACCTAGGTCAAAGCCCAAAATCCAAGTCAAGGCCCATCTTGACTTTCAAAGGGGAGGCTTTTCTATAAATAGTAGGGCTGGTAAAATTCCGGATCCGGGTCATTTCGGGTACGGACAAATCGGACAAAACAGCTATACCTGGACCCTGTTTGGATTTAAAATCGGACAGCCAGACCACACCCGGACCTGGACTGGGTTATCCGATGTCCGATCGGATGTCCGAATGTCCGATTTTAAATCCAAAGTTCCCAACAATGATTCTGCCAAGTGCCAATTAATGAGAATGAAGATTGCATTATGGCTACACAATTGAGCCTCCATAAAGTTGGAAGAAACACACAAACAATGTTCAACACCAAAGTATAGAATAAGTCAATAACACAAAGTTCAACACCAAAGTGAGCAAACTAAATGAATAATAGTGTGATACTTCACACAATAATCTATTACAAAACCATCAAGAGAATGACAACAAAGTCTCCAATTGTTACTCCAACCCAACCGACATGCTTCAAGTCTCCAATCTAATCACCAAGGTCTTGAAACATCCAACTCGAAGCACCTCAAAAACAAAATATAATGGCATAAGAGTGGAATTCACTTGTGATTAAAAAGTATAGAACAAATGTAATGATAAATTATTACCTCTAATCAACTTGAAAAGGTTCATTTGAACCTCCTTGAGAAGTGGAAGCATTGAGATCTAGATAAGTCATCTCTTCCGTTACGGCATCAACATCTCCTTCATCCTCCTCTAAACAAAGTAATACAATAATTTATATAAACTAAGTTACAAGTCTACAACACGTCAAAACTAAGCGCTTCAAAATTCCAAATACAACAAAGAAATTACCTTTCAATCCAAATATCCAATTCCTTGTGCAAATCAAAGCTTCTATACTATCGAGAGTTAAAGAACTTCTCATTGGCTTTAAGATTCTACCTCCAACACTAAAAGCCGACTTCGAAGCAACCAAGGTGATAGGGATACTCAACACATCACGTGCAAGCTTTACTAGAGAAAGAGAACGGTATATAAGGGATTTCCACCACATCAAGATATCTATCTCTTGCTTTCTATTCATAAGTGGTTCTTCCAAATATAAGTCTAACTCCGATTTCTCCACAAACAAACTTGCATTCGTGATGTCCAAGTCCTTAACAACCAAACAATGAAAAATAAATGAGCTTTCCGAAATCTAATTTCGAACTATAATTTAAAGTTAATTTTGTCAAAGAAGTTCATAATTTAACCTAATGCAAACTTTAATAGAAAAAATGCAACTTACATTCTCATAAGGATCCAAACCATCGGCTTCCGATTCAACATTTTGTTGCACTTGAGAAGTACGAGTATCCAAATTTGGCGGACTTTCCTCCTTATACTCTTCAAAAAGCGCCTTCATAGTATCAAGAACTTGCTTCGTCCTTTGAGCACCCTCATCCTTTCCATAGATTTTGGTTTAAGCAATCTCAACTGCCCTTATTTTATAGCGAGGATCCAAAACAACAGCCGCCGCTAAGACCAAGTTGCACTCTTGCCAATAGCTATCAAACTTCCTTTGCATTCTAACCACCATGTCCCTAATGAAAGGATCGGGATTTGTAGCCTCCTCTAGTAAGTGGTGTTATATTTGCCAAACTCCATGGAAGAATATATTTAAAGTGGGATACTTACTTCCCGAAAAGAGCTTAGTCACATCATAGTAACGCTTGAGAAATTTAGCCAACACTTCAACTTTCTTTCATTCATAAGAAGAAGGGCAAAATGTGTAATGCTTATCAATTATGGCAAGATGAGCAAAGACGTCTCTATAAAATGAGGCACTCTCAAGCATAAGATAAGTGGAATTCCACCTTGTCACCACATCATGCTTCAGTTTTGTAACACAAACAATCTTTTTGTCTTTTGCAGCTTCTAAAAACTTCACAAGCCTAGAAGGTGACCCCTTGACATATTTCACACTATCTCTAACCTTCTTTATAACAACACCAAGCTCTTCCAAACCCGATTTCACAATCAAATTAATCACATGAGCAGCACATCGCACTCTAAAAAATCACCCATTTAAAGTTAAAGCACCTTGAGATAATGACTTGGTCATATAGGAATCAACAAAAGTATCATTGTTTCAAGCATTATCCAAAGTAATTGCCATCAATTTATTCTCAATATTCCAACCACTCTCACCCATCAACTTAGAAAACTTTTCACTAATCAATACACCATTATGCGGAGGGGGGAAGCATGAAAAGCACAACACAAAGTCTTGAAGCTTCCAATCGTTGTTTATGAAATGGATAGTGATACACATGTAAGAATCACCCGTTATTGAACTCCAAAAATCAGCCGTTAGAGAAACTCTACCGAGACATGCACTTAGTACCTCCTTCACTCTATTCTTGCTCTTAAGGTAAAGTTTAAACATGTCAGACTTACATGTGTTTCTAGTAATATGCTTCACATCCGGATTTAAGTATTCATGAACCTCTCTAACTCCTTCATACTCTACATGCAAAAAAGGAAGTTCATGGCGCACAATCATCCTTGCAAGTTTCTCTCTATAGACATTATTGTCTATTTTACAACCTCTTAATGACATATCACCGGACAAGGAAGCATTCAAGAGCATTTGTCTCACATCATTTTGGCCTTGCAACTTCACACAAGTCTTTATATGACGTTTTAGGTTTGTAATCCCATACATACTATCACAAATCAAAACCGAATTGCAAGCCTTATACTTCCCTCTTTTGTAGTCATCATTTTCAGGCAACGAATAAGTACCTTCCTCTAATTTCTCAAAGTGATCCCACACTTCAGATCGGTTCTTCCTCCGCCTTGCTCCACAATTTGCTTCTGGTTTGTGCTTCTTGCTAGAAGTTGGAACACTTGCCGAATTGCCTGTGTTGTGTGTGTTTTCTATATTCTACAAAACAGCAAAAATAACCACATTTAGCAACAATTTAATCTAATTACAATAATGCTTTCCAAAACATTAAATTAAGTATGAAAAGAAGAAAAACTAACCACTTCCTGTGACTGTGTATCTGAGATGTCAACACTCACATCAACAGTGGCCATAATTATCCAGCATCTACAATCTACACTACAAGCAAATGATAAGTTAAAGGACCCTTGATGAACTAAAAGGCAAGTTACAAACTGTAAAATGTAAATGATTATACTCCCATGGTTATGAAATGCTTCTAAGTTTTGAAAAAAATAAATAAAATGACAAATTCTAGAACCAAAAA
Source organism: Carnegiea gigantea (assembly GCA_029747015.1). Taxonomy (NCBI): domain Eukaryota; kingdom Viridiplantae; phylum Streptophyta; class Magnoliopsida; order Caryophyllales; family Cactaceae; genus Carnegiea; species Carnegiea gigantea. Next base: position 27,308 of record JAKOGI010000405.1, on the reverse strand, counting down.
CAAAATGATTATGCCCCCATGGTTATTAACCCTAGACGAACTAAGCAAAACATGTCGAAATTGAGGATCACAATAATAATGCTTTTCACTGGCCTGTGACATTACAATATTTAGAATAATGTGGTATTAATTACACCAAAAACATACATACCAACTATAGTGCATGGAATTTATAGAAAAAGTTGGCATATGTAACTACTTGTGACAATGTGACATCAAGGCACTTAACAGTTAACACAAGAAAGAACTGACTTGGTTTCCTTGGGCTGAAACAAGGTGTGGGGATACTCAGGCTAAAGATATGGGAAGTCAGTTACTCATGCCTCTTGACAAAATCTATGAAAAATCAACAAAATCAAAGAAGAAACTCAAGAAAGATATAGATGCCGCATGTATGCTCTTCAGCAATTTGTTAACAACATTTTCTAGGGTCAGGCCCCCCCAAATACAGTATTAGCAAGCCCCCCCCAAAAAAACAAAAAGAAAACCCCAAAAAAAAGAAAAAGAAGAAAGATAGATATAAATGTCAGATTCTATTAGCAAAGAGGACGAATATTGGTAGAATATTGGCAAAAACATGTCGAAACATAGACAGATGAAGTGCAAATTAAATAAGTTAAGACCAAATGAACATAGAAAAGAGACAATATTACATAAACATCCATGGCAACCGGGCACCTCCAATGACATAAGCGTGCTCCAAACAAAAGAAGAAACACCAACATCCATGGCAACCGGGCAATAAAGAAGCAAAGATATTGCACCAGCAAAGGGGGCGGCAAAGGCAACGAATCAGGGGAGCTCGAAGGTTTGACAGAGATGAAGGAAAGTTACCTTGAATTGATGATGATACTTGCAACGAATTAGGATCCAAAGTCCAAACAGAGATGCGTTATGGGAGACTGGGAGAGAGAGGAAGTGAGCAAGGATGAGAGAGAAATTTTCGAGAGCAGCTGAGCACCATAGCAGCACAGTGAATGGATTAGAGAGAAATAATCTAGGGTTTTCAATCTGCCAAAACAAGTGAAAAATGAATTTGGCAGTTTTTTCAATTTTTTAGCCCAAAAATTAAAAGGCCCGCTACATCCCAAGCCCACTAAAAAATCGGGTCCGGACAATCCGGTTGTCCGAATTGATCCGGACCCGGATTTGCCTCTAAATTCGGACAACCCGGATCCTGTTCATTAAACCCGGGCCCGACTCGGTTTGAATCCGGACATGTCCGAATGTCCGGATTTCAAATTCGGACATAAAAAAAGTGTCCATACCCGATTTTTTCGGGTCGGACAAATTCGGGTATCCGGGTCGGATAATTTTTTGTCAGCCCTAATAAATAGCCCCCTACCCCCCATGATTCAAGGGTGGGAAAAATCCATCCTTAAAAGAGAAAGAATCAGAGGATTTTGTATTCATAGAGATTGTACCCCAAATTGATTCAATTGAATCTATAAAAGTTCAATCTTTGTAATTTGTGATTACAAGTAAATTAGAAATAATAAATCTAAAAAAATAAACTATTGGAAGCTATTTTTTAAATTCAACTTATTATTTTCAGACCCTCTAAAGTTGGGATTATTAAATTCTAAAATTTCAATATACAATGGTTAGGAGGGTAAATGGTTTTTCAAAATATTAGGATTAAGGGCATGTTCTTTTTGTTGGTGAGTTGGGATTGGTAAAAGGGTGAAATTGGTTGATGTAGGTTGAAGTGGGTTGAAGTTGATATTTTTTATTGAAGTGAGTTGAAATAAGTTGAAATAGGTTGAAGTATGTTGAAGTAGGTTGTAGTGGGTTGAAGTTAATATATTTTTAAAAGTTGGTTAAAATAATGAGAGTAGTATTCTAAAGAAGATGGATTAAAGTTAGTTGTAGTAGATTAAAGTAGATTAAAATAAATTAAAATTGATATTTTTTATTAAAGCAGACTTTCTCCTCAAAAAAAACTTGTTTGGGCCTGTCAAAATTTCTTGCCCTAGATCCAAAAGCCCGCCCCTGTTTCCCTCTCTCTATCGGGAAGATTGGCGAACCAGTTCAGCTTCATCCTTCTCCCTTGTGCTCTCTGTTTCCATTATCTCTGGAAAGTAAAGGGTTGTTTGGTACCTGCAAAACAACAATTGCAACTGTTGTAAGGTACGTTTTTCTATAACCTACCCATAATTCCGAACGTTGTCAGGGGCGAAGTGGTGCTCGAATCGAGAAATTTGGATTTGCTTTGTAAATCTCCAATGTCTAAGGTTTAGCAGCTAATTAGGACTTGTGATATACGATTTTTGGCAATTGTGTTGAAAGAAGTGGTCTTTAATGGAGGGTCCAATGAAAGAAGTGGTACGCGATTTTTAGCAGCTAATTAGGACTTGTACCTGCTGGGACAGTCGGGTTTAGGATTTTGGCTGGTCTTTATGCCCGCTTCTGATATGATGACACGTTAGTTTCTCTGTTTTTTGTTTATATTTTGATTAAGAAAGTATGCTGATGAAATGTTGTCCTAGAACTTATTTCAACCCGCCATTGATGGGGTTTACTGGGTTTTTGTTTGTAGTCAGGAATAACGTGGTGAATAAGACATTGCAATGCTTGCAAGGAGATTTAATTGCAGAAAGCAGAGATGGGAATGTTTATTTAAGCCATCAAACCACTCAAGTAGATGCTACAACCTTCATTCCTCTTGCTTTCGGTCACCTTTTGAAGCTTCTGTTGTGGCGAAGGACTATTCTCGTGGTAATTTTGTAAAGCGGCCTCTGCTAGAATCTCAGCAAGTTGTCGCTTTTGCAAAGGATTCATTTTTATTGAGTAGGTCACATGCATGTTGGAACCCCTTGCGGTTCTATAGCTCTGAAGGTGATGGGAGAAATGCCAGTGAAGATAAACATATACCCGTGAAAGATGGTGTTAACTTTGACAACCACGGGAGTAGGCAGGTGGAAGCGAGTGGCGGCATACAGCAATGTGAAGAACATGCTCGGCTTGGAGAGCAGGATCAGAAGGAATGGCTGAATAACGAGAAGCTAGCAATAGAGAATAAGAAGAAAGAATCCCCTTTTCTTAGCAGACGAGAAAAGTTCAAAAATGAGTTCTTGCGGAGGATTGTCCCATGGGAGAAAATAACTGTTTCATGGGAAACATTTCCATATTTTGTGCAGTAATGACCACCTGCCATAGTGCCATTACATTTTCTTTTTAAGTTTTTGTTGCCTGGGTATGATATTTATGGAAGCTGTGTTTGTTTTTTTGCCCCCTTTCTCTTTCAGTGAACACACCAGAAGTCTTTTGTCTGAATGTGTCGCATCTCACTTGAAGCATAAGAAGTTTGCTTCAGCATATGGTTCTCGTTTGACATCTTCCAGTGGAAGGATACTGCTTCAAAGTGTTCCAGGTTGCTCATTGATGTGATTATATTGTTGAAATTTTGGAATAATATTTGATTGCATTGCATAGTTCATCAAGGCAATCTAATGTACAAACTTGAGGCTCTTTGAATGAGAGATTGTTTTCTGGATTATTGCTAGGTACTGAGCTATATAGAGAGAGACTAGTTAGAGCTCTTGCACGTGATCTAAAAGTTCCTCTGTTGGTGCTCGACAGCAGTGTTCTTGCTCCTTACGTAAGCTCTTGAGCTCTAGTCGATTACGCCCTCATTCCCGAAATATTTGTCCCTTTGTTTCTTTTATGAAAGTTCTAAAACAAAGTTCCTTCTTAGTACCGTGTGTATTAAAAATCTTATCTTTCTTCTAAATCAATAGCAAATAGTGCATTAAACAATGTACCCTTAAAAAATTCGTTTCCCTAGGCAGGACAAATTTTATGGGATGGAGTTTTTTTTTTTTTTTTTTGGGTTGGTTCCCTAGGGGAAGAGTATATATACAGAACTTTATTTTTGTGGAGTATTTGCTAGTTATATTTCGTTATTGACAATACCATTGAGCTGCAGGATTTTGGTGAAGATTGTTCATCTGAGGCTGAATCAGATGATGAACATGCTGCATCTAGTGAAGAGTGCGCTTCTGAGTCAGAGGATGATAATGAGGAAGAGTGGACGAGCAATGCTGAGTCAAGATCGGATGCCACTGAGGATGAGGAAATCGATGTGCAAGCATCAGCTGAAGCCCTGAAGAAGCTTGTACCATTCAATCTTGATGAGTTTGAGAAGGTTTTGTTGTCACGAACCTGCTCTAATTTTAGCTTGTTTGCCGATAGCACAATGAATTGACTGATCTCCGTAACATTAATGCAAGTAACTTGTTGAGGATTTGTTGATCCTGATCAAGCTTATTAAAAGTATCAAATAGATTACTCCAGATTAAGTGCAAAGGATGAATCCTTTTGAACAAAAATATATGGAGGACGGGAGCGACTTTGGCATCCCTTCCGCTCAATGGTGTCTGATGATCATATGTCCTATTAGAAGCCCTAAAATTCTTTAGCTGTTATGGCTGTTCTTTTTTCCCTTACCAAGTAATCATGTTTTAGATTATTTTATCCCCCTGTTGGTAACATGAAACCCTGCTCCATATCCGTCAACATTGGGGTTTGAGCAATCCCCATGCCCCAAGGCTGCTGGTTAAATCCTTATGCTAAGCAGCAAATTTTAGTTTATTTTCTTGGAAGAAGGTTTGATTTTTAGGGTAACATGGATGAATGAGATGGAAGATGATACATCTGATTAACTAGCAAGACCAGCACATTCCCAAGCCAACAGGCTTTGAACATTGGCAATCTTTGGTCTCTTCATAATTTGACGAATACGTCTTCCCCGTGAACTTCGTTTAAGGATGGATTCAAATACCATTATGAACAATTTATCTGCCGTTCCCTTCTGAGTGTTTCAAAAACCAGAATGTCCTGATAAAGCAGAATTATGTTTTTATACTGATGGCAATGCTTTTAGCTTGATATTGTTAACTTTGTGAAAACTGGGTAATTGCAATTAAACTGAGGAGTTCAAATTAGGTTGTCAGAATGCTCACCTATGGACATCTGGATCGACAATGTGATTCATACATGGGGATAGAGACTAACAATTTATCAGAATTTAGAGGAACTCCAATGTCTTTCTTTTGTAGGTCAGAAAGATGATTTTCGTTACTTCCACCTCTTGGCTATTTAGGGCGTGCCTCTCTTCAATGAGACCTTTCTGCAAGGGGGGGGGGGATGAACCTGCTTTTCCCATTAAGCCGTCCTTCTGATGGTTAACTGCCCTGCCCATATGTATAAGTGTGACTTATTTCTATTAGCAACATTCTCAAACCCAATTTCGCTTCATTTTCTGGAGCAAAAGGCTTACGTTGATTATGCCAAAGCTCTTTGAACTTTATTACAATTTCCAGTGCACAATAATGCTCTGCATATAGAAATTTCAATTTGAGTTTCCTTCTTCATACTGTCGACGTGCCTTTCCTCTCTTACTTGATGCCTTTGGGGAAACATCCTAATAAAGTAGCATAAGGTTGAACTATGCAATATGATTCTCTACTGAAAGTGTTGCCGGCTTGTATTCTGCTCAATTGGGTAAAAAAAGGCTGCCAGGTTACTGGCTGTGTAATTGTCGCTTCATAGACTTTAGAAGTGTGTTTTGACTTTATATCATGGTTTCATAATTTGAGGGCCATTATGTGATCTTTGCGGAATAAGGGTGATTTTGTTCTATTTTTTGTGCAATTTTCAGAGAGTTTCTGGAGAATGTGATAGTTCATCTGAGTCCTCCAAGTCTGAGGCTCTGGAGAATGAGTCAGCTGAGGAGTCACAGAGACCTTTGAGGAAAGGTATTTTGTTTTCTTTTAATATGTTTTCCACAAGACGCCATGAAGTGCAAGGGTCAGTTGAGTACCAGATTTATTTGTGATATCTGGGTTGAGGCCTGAGGGTGAATGTGTTTGTTATTGTAGTTGGTTGGAGGGCAAGTATTGATGCTTTGAGTTGGGTTGGATATGGAGGTTAAACTCTTGAGTTGACTTTCGTTGTGACACAAACTCGTCTGGTTCATACTTGAATCCTCATGCGAGGGAAACATCCACATTTTGTGAGAACTATTCTTAAAACTAGGTTGTCATTGATGCTACTTTGAAAGCCCCATGCTTGTCTGGGGAGTACAGTCTTACAAAGAATGTACATAGATTGCTGGGGGGGGGGTGTGGAGGGTCCTTTTTGTTGTTTGTCAGACTATGCCTTATGGTTGCAGTGGTGTGGTGTGCTTGGCCCCTGGAAGTGCACGCTAGCAGTGAGGGGAGGATCCTAGGCCTGTGATGATAATGTGGCATTCTTTGAGTTAGTTAGCGTGGCACCTGAGTTTGTGTAAGAATATGTTAATATCTGCTAGTTCTTTGTCCTGCATGGGCAGAACGTGGGACAGATGCCAAAATTATGAGATTCCATTCTTCTGCCAAATTAAAGGCCTTCCTTTTGGGTTTATATAGAGGTAAAATTACCATATCAATGAGGCTGGTTTGTGTTGTGGCACATAAATTTTTCTCACTTTAAAGCTCAAATTGTTGTCTTGATTAAGGGTATGCAGTCTTTTATATTTGACACTTTTCACATACTCTGTTGATGTGGGAGAGTGCTTCTGTATATATTTTCTCCTGACTAATTTTACTTTATGACAATTCCCTAATATGTAGCATGCACAAGTGTGTGTGTCTATGTTTTCGTGTGTGTACGCTTGCGTCCGAGCGTTTGTGCATATATATATAGGCTTATCTACTTATATATATTACATATATTCATATACATATGTGTGCATGTGTGCATGGATGTTTTTGTATGCACACACATGCGCACTCATGCACGCACACGTATACATGGAGGATTGTGACTTTCTCCAGGAACTTAGAGCTTTTTGTTTTCTTTTTTAGTTGTTGTTGATGATCTATTCAACTTGGAATCTCAATAATTGCCCCATAATTCTCGGTCTATGTAGTAATGTTTTGTTGTTTTCCATTGTAGGTGACCGTGTCAAGTACATTGGACCTGCTGTACATGTCGAATCAGATAACAGGTCATAACCTTTCTGATCTACTCTCTTTCTTTTGAAAGCAACAGTAGTGATGTTTGTTGATAATACTTTGAAACCTGACATATTAAACTGACATTTACTGTTTTGCATTAATGAATGCTTCAATTTGTGTTTTTCTGTGAAATGAAAATTCCATGTTGACTTTGTGCTTTACATGTGCAAATATCTATAAATTTAAACCTCTTTTGTTCTTTGGTGATGGACAAACTTCGAGTTTGTTTCATGTGTTGATTTGTCCTGCCTTTTCGTATGTTCTTGTGTTGACGGACTGATTTTCTCCTGATCCCTTGTTCCGATGTATAATTTTGTTCCTAGCTTCCTCAGCGCTGAAGAGTATTCCCTAACTTTGATTGCGTCGAAATGAACCAATTCAGAATTTTGTTTTCATGTGTAATGGAGGAAAAAGGCAGGGCCAGAACTTATTTGAGTTATTAGGTCTTCTGCATTGTGGACATCATTTTTAGGCAAGACATCTTGTTTGAAATCGCACTTCTTTTAGTATCGACAGAGAAGTGATATAAAATAATGCTGCATTAGGAAAATATAGTAGGCTTTTCAATGAGTAGGTAGCAGGTGCTTTGTCAATGAAGGAACATCTTGCAGAGGACGATCTTTTGTCCTCCCCTTTTTTCATTTGCTTCTGATTTCTTCTCAAGAGAAACATATCCAAGTGTCTTCTCCTGTGGGGATCTAATGTGGTCGTCGCCTAATCATTGACATATACAATGCATCACAGGATCTTATTGGGGAAGATTCCAACTTCTGATGGGCCGATGAATGCTTATACTGTTATTCATGGCAGGTAGGTCGGTAAGTTGAATGTGTTGGAGAAAGAGGAGGATCCATTCCTTTAGATAATTGACATACATTTTATTTGGAGCTGTGGAGTAATGTCACTCCATTGTTCCTTCCCGATGCCTTAAAATGATTCTTAGGTAATAAGAGCTAATTGTCAAGGTCAAGGAGGTTTATGATGAAATTCGTGGTGCAGCCTGTATGATGTGTTGACCTACCATTGACATTGTCCTGATCATTATTTTCCTTTGATTCCTTAGAGAGAAACTAGTTTTTAGGCTGCTGTATTACAGTAGTAAATTATTGGTAGCAAAAAGATAGATAGGAGTAGGGGTTTTCCCTATAATTTAATTGGTGTCAAAGTATGAAATGTTTTTGTTTTTAAAGGTTTGTTGAAATGTCATGCTTCATTAATTAAATGCATATGTTTTGCTTGTGGACCGTTGTTTGATAGTTAGGTTTGTATGGATAATACTTCCACACGTACTATGTGGCTTTTTTTAGTTGTGCTAGTACTTACTACACTGAAGAAACTTGACTGCTGATATTCTGTTGCTTTTATATGTTGTTTCTGTTCAATGTGGAGCATATGGAATGGCCATGGGCTGCTGATATTCTGTTGCTTTTACAATTGAAATCTGATAACTCCTCTAATATGTTTGAATAGATTGTGGATAATTTTTGAAGTTCTGTGTCTTATCTTGGCTGCATCATTGCCACTTATAGTGTTGTATTGCACTGAGAGAAAAATATAGTGTATTGATGATACTGCCCATTCATTTTTTGGGTTCTCCTGTTTATTTTATTGTGTAGCAGTGCACAGTTGTCAGTTCATTCGTTTGAAATCTAGTGTTGAACACTCAGCGACATAGAATGCTTGGTTGTGAGAGGCGACAAACATTTTACTTCCTCTCCTAGATACTGCTCTAGGAAGGATTTTGGGGTATTGTTTGGTTTCTTAATCATTTTTGAGGTTTCATTGTCTCATACATGGAGGATTGTGCTTTTGTCTATTTCCAATGCTAATGTGTGTTACATTATAGCAAGATGCTTTCCTGCATTCTTAAGCCTAATGAATGTTTCAGTTTATTCAGTTTTTGGTTACATGCTGCGTCTTTCACATTATTCTTTTGTTCTATTTGATTGTTTTTGAAGCTGTTTGTGTAGTTTTTGGATGACTATATTTGAGTTGGACATTTTGCAGGGAGATACCTACTGGGCAACGTGGGGAGGTGTGCGAAGTGGATGGAGATCGTGTTGCTGTTATTTTGGATAAAGGGGAAAAGGATGAGAACACAGAGCATGATACAAAGCCACCGATATACTGGATTCCTGGTAGCAGCTCTGACCGATCCATTTTGCTACCTCGCTTCTGATACAATAGTTAAAATTGTTTTTGGTAATTCTGTGTAACAGCATATTGATTATGGGTGGAGATTGTTTTGGTTCTAGTTTAAGAAGCATGACACTGCTGGGAGACATGGACACTGCAAGATACCAACTCCCAAATGTGTTTTTTATTATTTTTTTAATGAATTGGATATGACATGTATAATGGGGACAGATTGACGAAAGCCTATTTACTTAATTACTTGTCTGTGTATTATTCAATCTTGTTTCTAGCCTTGAAGGGGATTGTGTTTGGATGGGAACATTGACAAATTGCTCATTGCGGGTGCTTCCTAAATTTTCAACGACAAAACTCAATTTCTTTTTGCCATCAGTGTATTTGCCATACATTGGAGAGTCTAAGCGGTGTGCAAAAACGTTGGTTTCTGCCACATGTTGGATGCGGACATGTGAAGCTATGGAGAGTGCTTGTGCTTCTCAGGTTCTAATTATTGGGGTAGATCTTTTGGCTTATTAGCCACGGACAACGTGTTTACTTAAGTCAATTGCTAAGATATTTGCATGGGATTAGTATTTGCTTCGTTCTTGCCCATGTTGCTGCTTTGCTGGATGATGTTAATAAATTTGTTTTCTTATCATTGTTGATGTTTTTTCTTTTATTATTTTATTTTGGTTTTTTAATCTACATTATCTGAGGATGATGCTTAAGTTATCACTTTTCTTACTGCATTATCCCTTTTCTCCCTCTTCCAGTGAAGAACATAGAACGTGATCTTGATGCTCAGGCTGAGGATTGTTACATTGCCATGGAAGCCTTGTGTGAAGTATGTTATGGAATATGGCTGATTAAATGAAATACAAATTTTACGCGTTGGATGCACTTTGGTTCTTAGCCTAATATTTCTTCACGTCTCTTCAGGTTTTACGATCAAAGCAACCTCTCATTGTCTACTTTCCAGATTCTTCCCTGTGGTTGTCACGGGCATCTCCCAAGTCAAATCGTAAAGAGTTCATTAGCAAGGTTCAAGAAATGTTCGACCAATTGTCAGGGCCTCTGGTGTTGATCTGTGGGCAAAACAAAATTGAAACTGGTTCAAAGGAGAAAGAGAAATTTGTAAGTTTATGCTACAAGTTCACATTAGGGTGTGTGCATTCCTCCGAAAGTGCCTAGATGCATAAGGACATAATATGTCTACATGGGCACCTGAAGAGCATGATTTTGCACTCGTAACTGGATTGGGCCGTAGTGAATCTCAAATAGTGTGTTTAACTTTTAAGTAGACTCTGAAAGCTGATATTCATACACCAACTGGTATGTGGGCTGGTCTATAGTGAATGCTGAAGAGGATGCATATAGGGAACTGCAAAATCTAATATTTCATCATATGTTTGAATGCAATTGCGTATTGTGAAAATGTCACTCATTTGTTTTTTGCTACATGTTCTTTTATGGGATGGTCTAACTTCTAGAGTTTGTCTCGACAAACTTAAATAAAAAAGTTGTTAGAGCTAGATGTGTAAATGACCCTTGTCAAGCCTAAACCAAACCGAGTGTTTCAGATCTTTATTTTAAATATGGAGAGAAATATGTTGAAATTCAAGCCTAGCGTGTGCTAGTTCTTGGCATCTAGTTAATAAAGTCATGCGCAACATGAAATAGACGAGAGAAGAATTGAGATCTAGAAGATAAGGAGAAGAAGTATTGGTTTGAGCATCACAAATATTGGATGAGCCATACAAGATACGAGTCGACAGTGAAATAGATAACACGGAGGATGCTTCGTACTGTTGATATTTGACTCTCGAACCATGTGAATAAAATTATCTGGCCTTGTAAATATGTATAATGGACTTCAACAAGGGCTAGATCTGTTGAACTGAAGGTTACCAATGAAATTTGGGAGATGTTGAATTAGTGTGCTCCCCTGTCAAGCTTTGCAAATGCCTTTTCTGAGTCCTCTTTCCTTTGGATACATGAGCAACTGGTCCATCTTGTTTTCATTGATATTTATTGTTCTTCTTCTTCTTGTTTTCACTGAACATTTTTTTTTTTTAAATTGTTGTTTGGCAGACAATGATACTTCCAAATTTTGGTCGCCTTGCTAAGCTGGTAATGCTTTGCAACTTTGTTGATGTAATTGGATTGTATAACTGGTCTCTAAAATTATGACATGTTGTATGCTTGTTCTTCTTTTCTGTGATATTGGAAGATGCTATTGAGAGGAGACATGAAGTATTGCTCTGTAGAAACGAATTTGAAAAATACCACAAATGGATAGTTGGATGTGAAACAAGGATCATATATGGGTAAAATCATTAGAGTTCCTAGATGGCCATAGTGTGAATAGGTGCGAGCTTTTAGATCATTTTGTTTGTACTTCGAGGATAACATTGTAATTTTTTAATACAGCAATGACTTCATATTTTTGTAGGTGACTACTTGATTACTGCTAATTTTGCTTAATTCTGATATTTGTGTGGAAAATATCTGGAATCTGTTCGCAGAAGTTTAACTTTATTCTCCATTTATGTGACTTTGAATCCATGATTTGTATAATCCATATGCCTTGTATGCTTGAAGCTCTTATTTTACCTAGTTTGATCTGTTGGAGTTGGGATGTGGACATAGTACCTCTGTTATGGAGCTTACTTGCTGCAAAGCCAGTTGGACCTATAGCTCTAGTTCTTCGCACTGTTTTTTTTTTTTTTTAAAAAATTAATAAATTAGAAAGCTTGGCTTCCTTTTCCCTTTTTATCTTTGGATGGTCCTCTATCACTCTCTACCCCTTAGCCTTATGGATTCCATGGTTGTATGTGCTTCTTGTTTGCTTCTAGAAAGTGCGAGTGATACTCTTTCAGTATCTGTTATGTTCTTTTAAAAGATTTTGGTTCCATCTTTGATAAAGTAGGATTCGCTCTGAGTATCACTTTCATTTGTCTGTTTATGCCTCTTCTAATGCTTGATGATTACAGTTAAAATGCTGTAGTCCTTTTGTTCAGATTGTCATTTTTTGGATCTGGTTATTTGAGTGGTCTGTTTGAACAGAATTATGTCTGACAGTTCATCAATGAGATTGGAAGTATTGTTCCCTGGCCCGTCTTAAATGTTCCACATATGCTTCTCTTAGTGAAAGTGGTTTCTATGAATACTTATTGCTTTTAATCCTTATATTGGATGCTTTAGCCCGCACAAAGTTTTAAAGAAAATCTATGGCAAAGTTATTTTTGTCTCTTAACTAATTAAAAAAAAAGGAGGCTTAGAGTTGTCAATAGTATTGCAAGTTGTCCATCTTCGTCCTGAATAAATTTGCTGTTGTGTAATCTTCAACAGGAGATTGTGGGCAATCTTTCAAGTTTCAACTGTTAATCTGTTACTGATTCCGTGTTGCTTCTCTTGGTTTACTTTAGCTTTTTGAATTTCAATAATGTGTCTTTGTGTCTAATTATTATATTTTATTTGTAATCAATTTTCCAGCCTCTTGCTTTAAGAAGACTGACAGAAGGGCTGAGAGCAAACAAGAGATCGGATGATACTGATATACATGAGCTTTTCACAAATGTCATTTCCATACATCCACCCAAGGTGACTGTCTATCCAGCTAATAAATGCAACAGTGCATAGGTTTCTTTTTAGTTTCATTGCTTCTTCATATTCCAGAAAGTTGGGCTTGAGCTCCATTTTAACTGGAAAGGCTGTAGGTGGAAATTTGAACCAATAGAATCAGTTTAAGGTTTCCTTTGTGATCTATTGTCATAGCTGGCACTCCTGGTGGGGACAACTTGCAGTGTTATTTACAAACTGTGTTTTCTGATCTGGCTTACTTAGATGCATGCAATTGGGTTATTGTTGGGATACCTTTTCTTCATGCATTTGACGAAACTGCAGCAACATGACAATCACCTTGTGACATCTTGTTCTCTAAAACTACTAGCCCCAACTGCTTTTTTTTCCGGGAGTTTTTTGGGGGGGGGGGGTAATGGCTACCCTGCCAAGCCGTACTTGAGGTGGAACTGGCCTGTCTTATCCTGCAGAACAGTCCTGTATCTTATCCTTTGCTTATCATATCAATAAGAACTTTACAAGGGCAGAAAGGAATTTTTTGATAAGGGATTAGCTCTAGTATCTGCATTGAAGCTACACTTCATCTATGTCCTATTATGGGGTGTTTAGGACTTGAAACAAAGGAAGAAGAATAACTTTCTTGGTGGGCATATCTATGATCCTTTTATTGTTGATCAGAAGAGAGAGAGAAGGGGGGGGGGGGGGGAGTATTAGTGTGGAATAGCATTGAAGAGAATCATGCAATGAAACTATCAAATGAAGAAAAGAATACGGGTTTTCTTGTTGTATTTGTCCCTTTTTTTATCTGCTCCATTCCATGTGAGCATAAACAGAATCTGTTGTTCATTTTCCCTTGTAATTGGTAACATTGAAGCAACCGATTATTGATGAACTTTTAGCAACAGAAGTCGCTGTTCTATTCTCATACACAAATATGTCTGTGTTTTTGGTTCCTGCATCAAACTCTTCCTGTTGGTTTTCATTGTCTTTGTTGTTTCTGCTATCAGGAGGAAGAGCTCCTTCGAACTTTCAATAAACAGCTTGAAGAAGACAGGAGAATAGTGATTTCACGTAGCAATTTGACTGAACTTCAGAAGGTACGAAAAGAGTTCCTTTGACACTAGTTGAAACAGTGGGGATTTGTCTTTCACCAAGTTATTTCTCATAGGAACACCGAAGTTGCATGATTTTATCGGAACTTTAAAGTTTAGCCCTGATACCCTTCCTCATCCCCCCCCCCCCACCCAAAGAAAAAGAAAATGTTAGTTAAACACCACTTCTCCGACACCCAACTAAAATGATGCATACATTAGTGATTGTGCCAGAAGCATTTGGTTGTCTTATTGGGTCCACACACCCAGCAGAATGATCGTTTCATAGATGAAATGTTGCCCGTCTAGAAAAAGTAATTATGTGGTAGAGAAGATGTTGACTTGAAGAGCTGCCTCAATTGTTTTGTTTTCCAGTATTCTTCTTTATCTGCTTTATCTTTACCGCTTGCTTTCTAGTAATGTTCATTCTTATCCTCTCTTCCCCTAATTTAGGAGACAGATAGGCAATCCACTTCTCATGTACAAGTTGCCAAGATGATTCTCTCTTTAAAATCCATTCTCACAAGGGAATATGAAACTATGAAATTTCAAGCAACTTGTAAACAGCTTTGAATATCTCACTTGCTATACCTTAATATATTCCTTTATGTGCATCTGTGTCAAGCCTCTTATCTTGTTAACTTTTTGTCTATTTTGTATTGTGCTCGCTGTGGTCTTGGATATCAGTATATTTGATGTCTTGTTATTGCCATTTGCTGTTTGCAGATAAAATGACTATCATACAAATAAATAAAGCTTTTATTCAAATTGGGGGGGGGGGGGAGGACTGTATTGAAAAATGCTTTTGACTCATTAGGGCATCAAAAGATATTTTGAACCTACCTACTATTTGCTGGAGTCCTGAGTATGGGAAACCTAGATCTGACCCATCTGGCCTGATTGACAATTTGACTCCGTAGATTCAATGGATTTATTCTACTGCAGGTTCTTGAGGAGAATGAGCTGTCATGTCTGGAGTTACTTCAAGTTAACACTGATGGAGTAATGTTGACAAAGCGAAGTAAGTAGCTAATTCTGTACTAGTTCACTTGTTTTGTGGTGCACTTTGTATGTTGTGTCTCCATTGCTCACAGAAGAAATAGCTTATTAGGTGGATGTTTAGTAGTTTGATATAGCTTGAGCTTCAGTTCATATCCCATTGTCTTGGGTTTCTAGGAGCACATGCTCCCCATTCATATTGTTCGTGGTTTATGATAACATTAGTCATGACTTATAAGTTATAGCATAATAATTCTTGATAGATGATTGTACATGATCTAATACGTAACTGTACATGTCATGCAGCATGGCCCAAGTGTGGCTTATTAACTAAAGTTGGACAATGTTTTATATTCAAAATGTTCATGTTGTAAAGTATAGATAGACATGACCAAAACTGTTGTGGTACATGTCTGTATGTGTATATATCTATCTCTGTCTGTGTGTGTGTGCGCGCGTGCGTATATATATATATATATATATATCTATATATATATATATATATATATATATATATATATATATAGCAAAAAGAAATCTCAAGGATGTTTTATATCGTGAATGTTATATTATATAGGAAAAAAATTAGTACATATAAATTTGAATACATTTCATTTTAGGTTTGTAACTGTATTATTCATTCTTTATTATTTTCTCATTGTTTAAAAAATTAAAAGGAAGCACAATTAAAAACTAGCATGAGATCATACTCATTCATAATGATAATTGATAACATAGAAAAAGCAGAAAACAGAAAAGAAAGAAAGAAAAGAAAAAACTTTAATTAAAAAGAATAAATTGAAATTTCTGTGGCCCGAGAGCACGTACTACTACTAGCCTCCTGATTGATTCATATTGCTATAGAGTGTGGTCAATCCCTTGTTTAGTTCAAAATTACGAGACACCATGAATTATTTATTTGCTTTTCCAAGTGCCTGGCTAAACATCTCAACTATTCTCGAGGTTTTATTTTTCAATTTTACCTTCTCCTCTAACCGAAGCAATAGTGAAATTTTTTTCCAATCTATATATGTATATCTGATCATACATAATTATAAGAACGTGCTGCTGATGATTAATCCAAAATCACACTCGCTCAATTAGTTATGTCGTTTACAAGGAAAAGGGGGTGGTCTAGTGGCATCCGAGTTTGGTCCAACTAATGGGTAGGTTTTTTCTCCGGTAATAATTATTATCTTGGTGGAGGGGCCAAATGTACTGGTGGTGGTTCGAAGAAAATGTTACAAATCCCCCTCTGGCTCCAAGGCCTTCACCACCAAGGGTGTTGCAGTTACTGATGCGGCCTCGACATGGACCATCTTAGTCAGAAAAAGAAATAATGTCACTTTACTTACAATTGAATTCACTATTTATGCAATGTACTAAAAACTACCAAAAAATAAACAAATTACCTGAATCAAAATTTGCAAGAGTCCACAGTATAACAAATAAAATTACAAAGAGGGTTCCAGTCAACAAAGGGGGACGTAGGTTTGGGGGGAACAGATAGCAGAACATGAAAATCCCATGGCGGCAGCTCCTTTTTCTTCCTGCAAGAACACCCCCACCCACCAAAAAAAGCAAAATCATCATGCTGCATGTGCCACTGGCCAGTATGCTGAAGGCAACTCTCCCAATAAGAATATCATTTAGCTGGATGAAATTGAAGATAAATTGTCAAGAGAGGCTGAGCTACTGCCGTTTTTAGTGCGTAGAAAGGGGTTACAGCCCTCGGCTGGAGCCGAAATGTACTTTTGTGCTTCCGAAAAATCATTAAGTCATGCTTAATAAAGTCAACAGAACTATAATATGGAATGATAAATCGCTCCTTTTTTTTTTTTGGCAATAGAAATAAATCACTCCTCTTGCATAAAATATCCAGTGTGTTGAATAACTTAGATATTTTGATTCTAATGTGGGAGATGATCATAAAGACCATTTGTATTCCCGTGTGCGCACACACATGCATGCATCTAAGAGGAGATGTTCAGAAACACTTGTCTTGTGCAAACTTATGTCCAGTTAATAATTTCCCTGACTGCCTTAAATAATTAGAAATGAGGTTGTGTACGTCTGCTGGGGACGTTGCACCTGGGTTTGTCATGAAGCTCTATCTGCTGGTCACATATCAATCTTAGATTTCAAAAGCATGTCCTGAGTATGATTTTGTTCAACACTTTGTTGCATGTGCTGTTTGAAAAATTTAATAGAAAAGTGATGGATAAAGTTGCCCTAGAAGATTCCTGTCTAATGCTTTTGACTTTGTGCTGTTAACATTATATAGGAATTGTTAGTATTGTTACGTGTTTTGTCTTTCTAATTATATTTTCGCTACCTCACTCATCCCTAACGCGAAGAAATGTGTACAGAAGCTGAGAAAGTTGTCGGCTGGGCCAAAAATCATTACTTGTCTTCATGTCTTCTTCCTTCCATCAAAGGGGAAAGACTCAATGTGCCTCGTGAGAGGTATATACTGTGGTTTTTTTTTTCTTTTCCTTTTTCTTTTCCTTTCTTTCAAGTGCTGCATAGAACCATTATTGTCCTCAAGCTTATCCATTTTCTGCCTTGGTTTGCATAGCCTTGAGGTTGCAATTTTAAGGTTGAAGGAGCAAGAGACTATAACCAAAAAACCGTCGCAGAATTTAAAGGTGTGTGTGATTAATGATTATCATGTGATATACACAATTCTCAAAGGAGACTTCAGGTTCATTTCTGCCTACATGCTAATATTTGTAACCAACAGAATCTTGCTAAAGACGAGTACGAGAGTAACTTCATTTCAGCAGTGGTTCCTCCTGGTGAAATTGGTGTCCGGTTTGATGACATAGGTGCTCTTGAAGAGGTGAAGAAGGCATTGAATGAACTGGTTATCCTTCCCATGAGGAGGCCAGAGCTTTTCTCCCGTGGAAATTTGCTAAGGGTACCGGATTTATTGTGCGATTTTAGATATGACTGGTTACCTTATCTGTCATTTTGCATTTATTTCTAATCTGAAACTTTCATCAGCCTTGCAAGGGGATTTTGCTGTTTGGACCTCCAGGAACTGGGAAAACGCTCCTTGCTAAGGCAATTGCAACAGAAGCAGAGGCAAATTTCATTAGCATAACCGGGTCGACTCTAACATCAAAGGTGTGTTGTGCATCTATGCTAATTTAAATTCTAAGCCTTTGAATGCCCCCAACCCCCCGGGTGGTTCTGGCCATGTCCCCTCATCTCCATTTTAGTACTATGTGTTGTCTGTCTCTCTGGACTTGTATTTTGTGAAGCTTCATAAATTGCATTTTGCATTGTTACTTTTTGAATGTAAAGGATTAGATGTTTTACAAAGCAAAAAGGTGGGAAGAAGATGGGGTTGGGTAGGACTAGGAGGTGAATGAGTTGAAGGAAAGAGGATGCCAAAGTAGGCAAAAGTTCAGTGATGTGTTTTGCAAGTCACAATGCTTGCAAGTGCTTTTAGCGTTTATGCTTTACAGACTTACTAGTGGAGGCCTGAGCAAGCGAAGTGTTAATTTCAGTGATGAAAGGATGTTGAATCTTCCTTATTCTTCTGCTGCATGGATTATCATCTGTTCCATGCTGCTGCAGTAGTCTTGAATCTGATTCAAGTTGAACATATGTTTAGAAGTCTTCACATTTTGCATGTTGTCAATGCTCCTGCTAAAGCAAAAGAAATAGAGAGTATTTCTTTTTGTGGCCAGTATCTTAATCATATTTCCTGTTTTTACTGAAATCCATATTTCAGTATTGATCCTGGGGACTTTCTTCATAAATGGCTTTATGATTCCTGTCTTTTGATGTTGCTTGGGCTGAAATGGGTCCTGTACATATGTTAGTTTTTCAAGTCACTCTGAAAATCTTGTTTACGTATCTCTTCCATTTACATCTGAAGAGCTATCTGTTGTCATCGTCTCAGTGTGTACTAGTTTAAGAATTTCTTTCTGGGATCTGAGATACATCATGATCTTCTGTGAGCATTAGTTTTTTTCCCTTTTTTTTGGGGGGGGGGGTGGGTGGATCTATTTGTTGTTAGGTAGCCATCTTACCGTCTTATTTGCTTGTGGGCATATATTTTTGCCTATGCATAATATCAATGATATTTTAAAAGAAATGTCTTGTAATTCGTGATTGTGAATGATGGATTTGCATACATTTCTCACGTATTGTCACTTTGATGTAGTGGTTTGGAGATGCTGAAAAGCTTACCAAGGCACTTTTTTCCTTTGCTAGCAAGCTGGCTCCAGTCATTATATTTGTTGATGAGGTATGATTTCATCATCATGGTCAATTTGATGTTACTATATTGACCCAGCTTATGAATCGGGATGAGTGTTAGGCACTGTCGCTAACAGTTCTTTTTTTCCCTGCGAGGGGGGGTTGTATAACTATAATTTTGCTACAAAAAATGGTTTTCTTTATGGCTGGATTCTGTTTGGACCGTTTCTTTGTCTTGGACTTTGTACTTTTTATGAGGAAAAAAAATATTCTGGCTTTTTTATTGGGCAGTAATGGAAGGTGTGGAAGGAAAATTGGGTGCTATTTTATCCAATGGCCCGTTACTTGGAACTTGTCCAACAAATCTCCAACCTGTTCTTACAGATATATTGTACTAATTTAGTCGTCCTACTAATGTTGGGGAATTATTTTAGTATGCCCTTGGATATAGTGGACACTGGGCTGTATTAAAATCTCACCTTTGTTGCCCAACAGTCTACTATAGAAATTCTTTTTGAGACCTCAGCATATAGTTACCGGATTCTCTCAAACCGCAGCATACTGCAAACCCGATTCGCGTGAGCTAGAATGCGGTACTTTAGTGTACCAATTCTCCAAATATGGCGAATTCAGCAGACTCATCTCCTACTACAATGGTATTGCATATTTTCATGATTCGTAGGCCAAATTTTGAGGAAAATGGAAGGATTTTTGAGGTTGCCATGAATGAGCAAGTTTTTTACAGAGCAAAACGTGAAGAAGAGAGAGTGAGAGAGAGAAATAAAGATTAATGTGAAAATGTTGCCCTACATTGGGGGGGAGGGAAGAGAGAGAACCCTTATTATTAAATCATTTTATGAGTCTCTATGATATGTGAAGCTTTGAAGTGGAGGACTAGATGTACTAATAACGACCCTCGCGTACCGGATTCTCCACTAGGCGGCGAATCACGTACCCGAATTCGTCCCCTGTAGCGAAGTGTACCACGTTCCAGGCAGCTTAATGCAGCGTCTATGTGACCAATATGCACTGGGAAAACTTTCTTAATAACTTAACTGAGTTTGATTTCCACCCTATCTTTGCATGATATGGTAGTTGTATGCATCATTGAAGACAGGAGACTCAAGACACTCAACCCTTCAGAGATATGATGCCTTACTATAAAAGATGATTATGATTAAAATTATGTTTTCCTGTAGGTTGACAGTTTGCTTGGTGCCCGTGGTGGTGCCTTTGAACATGAAGCTACCAGAAGAATGCGGAATGAATTTATGGCTGCCTGGGATGGGTTACGGACCAAAGATAGCCAAAGAATCCTCATTCTGGGTGCGACAAATCGACCATTTGACCTTGATGATGCTGTCATTCGTCGTCTGCCTAGAAGGTAACAATAATTCATACCTCCAGCTCACGCAGGGCTCCTTTCATTCAAGTTCGTGTTTATACACTTAAAATTATCTGTCTCTGCTTGAACTCCTGAGTAAGTCATGCTGGCTGGCCCGGGGGAGGGGGGTGGTGTTGGGTGTTGGGCAATGTCATTTGGTCCTAAGTGTTTTTCTTGAAAGTTGAGTTGCAAACTTCTTCGATCCTAACATCAAGGATAGCTTCCATGATTCAAACACTTAAAAACTCTGCATTTAACGTTGAAACTCACTATGCATGAAGTCTTTGTTTACAGAACACATTTATAAGGAGATAAATGTTCGTTTGGTTTTTTTAATAATACTTCAGAATTTCCCTTTGAATGTAAAAAAGGGGGATAGATATTCAGTCAACGGAACGAAAATAGAATGTTTCCTCTGCCACAGTAACACCCCCAACTCCCATTATAGGGACACCAAGAGATTTGCGCTCCCAAAAAAGTGAAAAGGGAAGTTGAAAAAAAGGAAATTTTTAGTTTGGGTATTGGTCGTAATAGTCAGTGTTAGCATAGTTCTTTGTGAATATTTTCTGGCTTTATTTACATAACACATTTCTATAGAGATGAATGTTTTTGGAGTTTCCTTTTTAACGCTTCAGAATTTCTCTTTGGATCAAAAAGGGGATGTATAATGGGTCAACAGGACGAAAATAAATGCTTACTCCGCCAAAAAAAGGGTTACCATTACCAGATGTGCCCCCCAAAAGGTGGAAAGGGACGTTAATGAAACGAAAATTTTAGAGTGGTGGTTGGAAGTAACATTGTTCATGTAGTTCGTTGAATATTTTCTTTCTTCTGTTTTCTTTTATCTTCTACAATGTTTTTGTTGAAGGGGTTTAATTACAGATGCTGCTTTATGTTGTTGCCCATACTTACCAGGAATGTATTCCGAATTGCTTGTTGTCAGAATGCGTATAGCTATTTATTGGGCAGATTTGGTCTAATTCAGGCCTTGCAACACTTGTTGCTGGAACACAGATAGTTGGGGTATGTAATGTCCCGGCTTAGTTTTAAAAAGCATGCCTGAGGGGCATCTAGGCACGCAGCACGCTTAGGCATGAGGTGAACACTGTGGTGCCTCATTGTGGGTGAGACGAGGTGAATTCTTTAAGCGAAAGCCTCATGTGTGCCTCAGGCCAGGCGTGAGGCAACACGCCTCTGTGCCCCATGGAAAAAGGCCGCAGGGATGAGGCAGAATGCAGCACCTACCATGAAAGCACACAAATTTCTTCAAATTGGGACGTATGTTAGTCACAAGATGCAATTTCGAGTAAAGCCCCCCCTTTGAATGGCATGAATTGCTTTATATTCAGCATTAAATTGAAGGCCCCGAATTCTAAAAACCCTAATTTTCAATGGGAGGGTTTGGCTTTAGTTGGAAGCTTGTACAGGGTTGACGGTGAAGACAGACATGGCTGACCCTAATTCCTCATAAATTTCTGGTGGCCTGTCTTCACTTGTTGCCGTCAATTTATTCCGGTAAGTGTGGTGGCGCTGGTGGGCTAGTTGCTGATGGTGAGGGAAGGTTTTGTCAACGGGTAAGGGAAGGGAAATGAGTACTCCGGTGTTAAATTAGGCCTCTTTCCTTCAATTCTTTTTTTTTTAAAATAAAGATTTTTTTTTAAAATAAAGAAATTTGGCGCAGTCTTTATATATGAGAAAGATGCTGTCACATAATATGGGAAGAAGAATTGAGATGCTTTCCTTCTTTCAAAACTAAATTCCTTCTTTTTCAGGTTTTTTTATATATTTTATTAATTTATTTCCTATCTAATGTAATGAACCCAATTTGAGTTATGTCTAGCCTGCTATATTATTGCTAATTCAACAGCTTCTACACAGAAAATATGTTTTGTGCTTGAGTTTTAAGCATTTTCTAACAATGTGCGCCTCGGATCCTTGAGGCGTGTGCCTTTGCTTCAAGGCTTGCGCGTAGACCTGATCAACGGGTCGGGGACATGCCCGCCCCGACCCTCAAAAATGAGGGTTAGGGCCGGCTTTTTTTGTCTCCGACCCATCCCGACTCTAAGATTGAGGGTATTCAACTATGATGATCGTCGGGCTTGGGTAAAGGTTTTGACCCTCTGACCTGACCCGCTGACCCTCACTTTTTTAAAAATAATTAAAAATAAAAATAAGATACTTTTGGTTTCATTTGTTCAAAACTTTTTCGCTTTCATTTTCTTGTGTTCCATTAGCATCTTCCCCCCCATTCACCTTACCAAATCTCATTGGTTTGTAACCTTCTAACGCTCACTCTCTGATGTTTGAAGTAGTCATTTTAGTGAACTAACTGGTCTATTGATTTGATAACTAAATTACGCATTAGCGTATTTGTAGTTGCGATAAGCTTTATTGGAGGAATATATTATCGTTTGACCTTTTATTTTGTAAGGTATTCAATGTTGACCTTTATAATAAAAAGAAAACTTATTGAAAAATCTCATTTTCTACATCGGAAAGTTTCAGGGTGGGGTCTGACCCAATGACCCGAGGGTACCGGCAGGGTCAGGGGTATGCCAACCAGCATGAGGGTCGGGTAGGGTCAGGGTTGAGAAAATTCTGTCTGCCGACCCTCATGACCCGACCCTCAACCCGACCCTATCCTCAATTTGATCAGGTCTACTTGCGCGTCACGCCTCGAAACCCTTTGCGCCTTGCGCTTTTTTAGCTATGGTTCCCGGCCACTATGGGGTTGCCTGATCCTGACTGTTATTTTCAAAGAGTGGGCCATTTCAGGGCTATTTGTATGAAGTTGGCTAGTTGCTGTTTTCAAAGAGTGAACCCTTTCTGGGCTATTTGTATGAAGTTTGCTGGTTTCTGTTAGCAATTAGCTAGACAGGCTTAATTTGCTTCTGGTGGAATGTGAAAATAAAGTGCTAGATGCAAGCTACATTGCCCAATGAGAAGCTTCCAGATCCTCATGGTTTTACTTTCTGTACAGGATATATGTAGACCTTCCGGATGTGGAAAATAGAATGAAAATTTTGAAAATATTTCTTGCCCAAGAATACCTTGAGCCAAATTTCCGATTTGATGAGCTAGCAAATGTAACAGAAGGTTATTCTGGGAGTGATTTGAAGGTAACAGGATACTTGTTGGAATTCATTTTTTGCAGCATAAACAGATATGGCCCTAACCTCTTTGCATGATCTTTGTCTTGCAGAACCTCTGCATTGCTGCAGCATATAGACCCGTGCAAGAGCTTTTGGAAGAAGAGAAGGTAACTTTTGGATGATTTTACTATCAACGTAGATTCTCTCTGCATTCTCATTCTACTCGGCATACCTGCATCGGCAGCATCCATGACATTTGGATGCTTAAAATTAGCCTGTAAGTCCACAAGATTTCTCTGGAATGGCTGAGTTTCACACTTAGGACATGTATCAATGATTGTCACATATCCATATTGGATGCTTGCACCCAAGTCTGGAGAACATAGGGCACTTAATATCATTGACTTCTCCTGTAATATTTGAATAGTGCATGGTTCGTACAGAGAACAAACCAAACTGTTATTACCAAAATCCTGTTGACAGTGGACTGTTAGTGGATCACATATATGCCACCTTACCATTATAATAGAATTGTTGAGAGACTTCCTGTTGGACCTTAGATTTTAGGAAGGCATGGACCACCTTGTATGTAACTATAAAAGAAGCTGAGGTTAGTTTACTGAGGCATTTTGTGGGTTAGCTACTGGAAGCTGAAAAATGTGTCAGTGATTCTGGAAAAGATTGCTTTCGTGTCATATGCTACATTGTGTGCCCATCCTCAGATATGGCTGCTGTGGAAGGGTCAAATGTAGTGCTCTCCTAATCTGTGTGGGCTCATCTTATAAGTTGCATTGTATTCTAGTATTTGCTAAAAGAGGATGAGCTATTTGAATGCTTATGCTGTGAGATCTATGAGTAGAAATCTTGTATGCCTAAACTGTAAATATGCATAGTGGCTAATTGCATGAATTTGTTCACAATTTTAAGTGCAAATATATAGCTGTGAAGATTTATCCTCAACCATTATGAAGGGAAAGGAAAGGGGATATGTTCTCCATCAGTTTTAAAACAAGGAAAGTTCATAGGTTAATGAT
This sequence comes from Carnegiea gigantea, assembly GCA_029747015.1. Classification (NCBI taxonomy): domain Eukaryota; kingdom Viridiplantae; phylum Streptophyta; class Magnoliopsida; order Caryophyllales; family Cactaceae; genus Carnegiea; species Carnegiea gigantea. Next base: position 2,780 of record JAKOGI010000405.1, on the reverse strand, counting down.
CTCACTAAAGTGTGCTCTTTGGCACTATGTCACATCTCTTTTCTGATGAAGATTGAAACTAGAACTCCAGTGTGGTACAGCACTTTTATTTGACGTGTGTTTTAACAATGCCTTTGGGTGCCTGGCCTGACAGGTTGCAAAGAGTGATGCATCTACAGTTTTGAGGCCACTTCGTTTGGATGATTTTATTCAGTCAAAAGCTAAGGTAACTTCGTTGGCTTCTAATAGGATGACCAATCAATAGCATGCTGTAGCACTGTACAAAGCAGGCTTAAACAAATATGAAACTGGATTAAAATAAAGGGAAAAAAAGGGGATCAGTGCAACCATGAAGAGGAAGTGCACTTGGAGAGTTGGGGGAAACTAATTAATAATTATGATCTAAAATTTTAGTCATGTTCTGAAATTTCTCTGAGGTCTGAGTTCTGAAATGCCCAATGTCTGTAGAATTCTTGGCTCTCTTGGTTTTATAGGAATTCTGGGAGCTCTTCTTTGCTCCATCTTGAATGGGTCATTTGTGTATATCATTCAAGCAGTGAAGAATCTGAAGACAGTGTTTCCATTTGATGCTCATGGACTACTATGAATTTTATTCGTCTGTCTTTTGTGACTAAAGTCGATCTTGACAAAATCACTAATTTGCAGTCAATAGGTGGTGCTGATTCTGGCAAAATTCATTTAACTTAGAAAATGTTTTTCCATTGAAACTTACACCCAAATCAGTGTCCATCCTGTCAAGCTTTCTTGGGGATTGAGTCATAAGAATAACGATGCCTTCTATCTTCCCTGCTTATGAACTTGTTCATGCCATTATATGTGTGCGTCACTCAAAAGTAGCTGAGAGAACATGTTGGTGAATGCCCCCAATTGACAACAATGGTGAAACTCTATTTTTTTAAAAAACATGATTAACAGGTGGGTCCCTCAGTAGCCTACGATGCAGCAAGCATGAATGAGCTACGGAAGTGGAATGAACAATATGGAGAAGGTGGAAGCAGAAGAAAATCACCTTTCGGCTTCTGAATTGGCTGGTCGTCTATCCAAATTATGCCTAATGGCGAAGCCAATTCTTGAGTAGGATCAACATTGTCATGCTGGAATGAGACATACTCAATGGCAGGCATGAAATTCCAAATATTATCACTGAGACATGCTGGAATGAACAATTTGCTGGAATGAATTTGGAGAAAGACACGGTGCCTGGGACTTTTTGTGCCTGTTATTGTCTCAACAGCAATAAGAGGAGAGCCTGATCATTGCCCATCTTTCCTCGAGAAGGCATTTTGTTGTATCCATATAGGGGCCAAAATTTTCCCCATCTTTTCGTGTAATTTATGTCTAGGTCTTAATGGGTTTTCTTTGAAGTTTCTTGCCATTGTCTTAACCTTCCCCTTTGTAACTTTATTAGTTGGGATATTTGGTGGCCTTTTTTTTACTTTTGTTTTTGTTTAGGAGGGGGAAGGGCCGTATATAGGAGTAATGCTAATGTATACCTGGATTAGCAATAGTCACAATAAATTAAAATGTGATAGCAATAGTCATTTATAAATTTACTTCCACTGAAATCTGGTTTCCATATGCTTTAAAATTTGTTAATTGCTAACTCTACAAGTTTTCCCAAGTCGGACTCGGCCAGTTGATTCAACCAATCTTGGTGGCGGACTTATATTTGTAGAGGACAGTATATTGCTCGATGTCCTCCGTAGGCCGTTTTCACATGCCGCTCCTGATCCAGTGTCAAAGCGTTCAGTCATCCGATCCATTTATCATCTGTGGTGTGATAATTGAGGTTATGATGTCATATTCCACAAAAGCACCACTCAGGATGGGGGTTAAAGTGAAAGTGGCAGACATCATGTGCCTCGTCATCGAACTATTGGCTCTTGAGCAAGTTAGGTGTAGCCTATTTTCACTTGATTCAGGGACAAAGATGGCGTTGCTAGTCATTGTGGATACAGAACCGAGAGATGAGTGAAGCTTAAGTACGTTAGTGGGCAATGCCAGGACTTGCGGAAATGACAATTGATTCCATTGGAGGGTTGGAATCTTGCAAGTGGCAAATCAAGCAAGGTGGGTTCGTTATTTGTAGAAGTATGCATGGCAGTGGGTCCTATGCCCGACGCAGACCCATCGAACCAACCCAAATTAGAGGGCTTGGGTCTTATGAAATGACATCCAACGGGTCTTATGCGGGTCTGAGTTCGAGGCACGCGGTTTGGCTCTAGGTCCTGGTTTGAAGAATACAGACACAAACCCGACCTGAGATCCATTTAAGACTCATCCATTTTTTTGGTGCGCAAAATATAAGCGTGCGTGCGTGCATATGTGTCCCTTTCTTTCTCTTCCCCCCTCTCTCTACATATATGTATACGCGTCCATGTGCGCACGCGCATGCATACATATACATATATATATGTGTGTGTGCGCGTGTGTGTGTGCGTGCGCGTGCCGATACACACACATGTGCACAAACACATTTGTATGTACGACTGAATGTATGTACGCATGTACGCATGTGTGTGTGTGTGTGTGTGTGTGTGTCTATATATATATACATACACATATATACATATACACATATACAGACATACATATATATATATATATATATATATATATATATATATATATATATATATATATATATATATATATATATATATATATATATATATATATACATTCATACATATACATATATATATATATATATATATATATATATATATATATATATATATATATATATATATATATATATATATATATATATATATATA